>JASSUY010035793.1:7971-56356 GCA_032466535.1 Forpus xanthops
AGTGACACCATTGAGAATGTGAAGGCCAAGATCCAGGACAAGGAAGGCATTCCTCCTGACCAGCAGAGGCTGATCTTTGCTGGCAAGCAGCTGGAAGATGGACGCACCCTGTCTGACTACAACATCCAGAAAGAATCCACCCTCCATCTCGTGCTGCGTCTCAGGGGTGGCTGTTAAGTTATTGTGCACCTTGCTTAACAGCAGGATTGCCAGTAGCACGTGTGTTTGCACTGTAGTTCTGTAATGTCTTTTAAGTTAAATGCAGGGTTAAAGGAAGCTGAAATACCTGCTGAACAACTGAAATGCTAATAAAGTTTTCTGTTGCACATTACAACTTGTAGTCTCTCTCAGTTCAAGCTAGTAAAACCTGTATATTTTAAGTGTCATGCTTACCCTGCCTTTCTTCAATGGCAGTTAAAGCCTCTTTGCATGCTTAATGAGGCTGTTGTGGATGAAACAGGTCTGGATTAAAGTCTTAATTCAAGCACTAAAGCAATGTTGTTTTTTTTTTTTTTACTATAGTTAATTTCCAGGGAGGATAATCAGACACAAAATACAGGGGTGAGCTTGGCAGTGCAGTGGGGTGGGTTTTGCTGCAACTCCTGAACTTGCAGTGTATTTAAAGTGAGTTCAGTGGTGATGAGTATGAATAGGTGCACTGCCTGACATTGCTATGGGGGGACTTGAGCGGCGGGGTGTAGGTGAGCAAATACGAGTTGTTTTGTACATTTAAGTGGGAAGATAATGTGTGTTGCAGTGGCAGGGTCTGGAAGGTGCAATGCTGTGTGTGGAATGTGTGATCTGGGGGAGGGTTAACTGCAGTGTGTGGCTGGTGGGGCAGGAATGGGCAGGTGGGAGTATGTCTTCATGAGCTGTGCCTAGTGAACTGCCTGAAATTAATGGCAATACGTGGCTACTGAGAGGGTCACAACTCCCTGGTTTGGGCTAAGTGCAAGTTTTCTACACAGCCAGTTAATGCCAAAAGCTGGGCAATTACCACTGAAGCTTGGATTGTCTTTGTTTTAATGGGGTGGGGTTAAATGACATAGTTCAACTAGTAGTGGTGGGTCCGATGCCTGTGTGCCTGTTCACTTGGGTGTTACCAGGTTGTACCTATGGGGGCTGCCTGTCTTCATCTGTTGAGCTTTTGACAGCTGCTTACCTTGCAGTGGGAACCCTGGTGTCCGTATGCTGTTTCTGTGCTGGCACGCTTTGCTTTTTACTGATACCCCTGTATGGTGCACTACCTTGGTCGTTTTGGGGTTGGAGGGGTTTTTTTTTTCCATTGTAGGGTTGCTGTGAAAGTTTGTTCCTCCTGAATGTGGGCTTTCAGTGTAACATTACAGTATCTGTGGTAGGTAAGCCACTCATTAGCAGTGTGTTCTTGGCATGGATTCGATCCTGGCTAAAAAGTTACATTACTCATTTCCAGAAGGCTGCAATAAACCTCGTTTAGTTGTAATGAAAACTCGTGGTTTAATGGTTAGGTTTCTCAGTAGTGGGGTTTGCTGCCCTGTCTGCTCTACCTGGCTGTGCTAGCATAAACCTCAAGTATTTCTGTAAACAGTTGCTCTTTCTACCATAAGAGATTCCTTCCCTAGATTGAGTTTCCTTGTAACTGCTGGTTTGCCTTACACTTTGTTCAGGCACACGTCCCGCTCCTGCCTTCTCCAGTCCAGCAGCCTCAGCTGGCTGCCCAGGGGGGCTGTGGAGACTCATTCCGTGGAGAGCCTCGGACGTGGTTCTGGGCAGCCAGCTCTGGGTGCCCCTGGTCAAGTAGGGGAGCTGGCTGAGATGTCCTCGAGAGGTCCCTGCTAGCCCTGACCCCCCGTTCTCTCTGGGTGTCTGATAGCCCAGGTCGGCGCTCAGCAGTCCATGAACTCCTGTCCGGAGGAGATAGAACACTGAATAAATGTACATTGTTTATCTTTTTCTGCTACTGGTATACTCCATGGTACAGCTAGCTCCTTTATCTTATCTGGCTTATAATTAACAGATGTCCTTTCTCAAGTTGTAATAATCAAGCTAATCTGTGTGGTAGCAGATGCTGACTGCTAGGCTGGATAGCACAGGCTGCAAGTACAGTTTGCTGTGTTTCAGATACAGGTCTGTAGGTGGAAGGTTGCCAGTGTGGGAGCTTTGGCTGGTTGGGTGAGCCTGGATGTGCCCATGTGCTTGTTTCCCCAGCTCTGTAGGAAGATTTCCTTGTGCAGAAAGTTAGTTAGCATTTGGCTCACTAAAGATGCCACATAACGGCACATCCATAAAGCTAAAGCACAAGGGGTGAAACCCCCAGAGCTGTAGTGTTGCAGCATTACCTGGGTGAAGCGTAGAGCTGGCGTCACTGTGAGGATGTGGGGGCACTTGGGCTTGAGCTCTGCTGCTCCATGTGTTTCCAGGCTTCTGATCCCCTCGGAGGGGTGGCAGTCACCAGCTGGAGAGATGACTGCAAGGGATTTTGGCATTAATGAAGAAAATTCTTTGCAATTTATCTTAAATTGTGTGAATTAGGGAAATTATGTAACCAACAAGGAAATGTAAATACGAATGTGCATAACATGTATTGCTTGCAGAAGATGGGAGCAAAAGACACAGGAAGAAGTATCAAGCGATATAAATGACTGATGTTGTTAAGATACAGCTGTGGTAGTACCTCAATTCAATCTGCTTAGAGCCAGCTATTCATAACTAAAGAGCTTGATAGGCTTTAGTCAGAATCTGTATGCTATTTAAGTAGAATGATCCTAATGCTCATGCGCCAACAACAGGTTCTAACAGCATCTAATCCTGCTGCAAGGTGAACTTTGTGACTGGCCTTTGGGCTTTTTCTGACAGCTTCAGATAATCTCTATTCTGTTCTCTCTTAAACCAAAAAAGTCCCAAGATTTCAAGGGGTTTGTCTTCTGTGCTTCTAGAAACATACTTCAAAGAAGACAGCTAAGATAACCCTGTGACAGTGGCATTTGGGTATGTTTAGTGTTTCGCTGTGTTAGCAACTGTCCTGAAAAGTAATCCCGTAGGAGAAGTGCGGATTAAGGCAGATAAACATTGGGAATACCTCAGTATGTTTGCAGCCTCATCTGCAGTGCCAAAGGCGTTGTGTAGCAGCTGTGTCCTAAGGAGCTTGGCTGCACTATTTTGCATTTACGGAATGTTGCTGGATCATCCAAACCAGCTTCATTTGGAACTTGAGTTTTTAAATTAGACGAGTTTCTGTTAACTCGTTTGATACTGAAGTGAGTGGCTCTAAGTACGTGATTGCACCCTGCTATTTCTGAGGGATTTCGTGCTGAGGCTTTCATGAGCAGCAGGAGTTGAGGTTTGGTAGCCACTGGATGTCAGTGTTACTCCACAAAAGTGTTTGTAACTACCCTTGGGTTTCCTGTTTCGCTACTACTTGATCCTCAGTGGAGCATTCCTTCAGGCTATAATCCTACAGAAAGGGATACATCAGGTAGAAAGGTATCTCCATGTAAGTAATAGGAGAAGTGGATGTGTCCTGCGAAGGTCTGAGAAGTATATGTAGATAGGAACCTTTACATGTTGCCATGTAAGCCTAGCATTTACAGAATTACTGTCATGTAAATGAATTCGGTCCCCAGGGATATCAGACAGGTTCTGACAAGGAATTATGTTTAAGAATGTTTGGATTTGATTGGGCCGTGGCTGGTGTCTCTAGAGATACACGTTTCCATCTGTGTAACTGTAACAGAGCTGCTAGAACTCATGCCTTCAGTATGCCCTTGCATGAAAAAAGACTTTGTATTTTCCCAGGTGTGAAAGTGGCACTTGAAAACAGACACTTTTCTAATTAACCATGTGGCCTGCCTCTTGGTTTGGAGAGAATTGGGTCCACCCTTGTGTGCTGATACTACAGCACGCTTACCTTCCTCCTGGGAAGGCAAGTTTGAGCTGCTGCTCCTCAGAGTGGCTGCAGGTGAATGCTGTAACTAAATTACAGGCACATGTAAGTGACTTTATTCTTCTATTTTCAGCATCCAGAAAGGATATTAATCATAAGATATGTTTTTTTACTATTTGTTAAAAATGGGCACTTGGGTGAGCAGAGAATACATATTACAGGAAATGTGCTTGTTCCATCTTTTCACAGCACCATCTTCCTCAAGCTTCATTTTAATTTCTGCTTAAGCAGGTTTTGGTCATCACTTTTCCTTCCATGAGTTACTGTGCTTCATCATATACCATCTATAATTACATCATGAATGTATTTTATAGTAGTACAAAATGGAGTTTCTTGATTTGACTTCAAGTTTCATTTAGTAGTTAAGAGTGACTTCTCTCTTCCCAGATTGAAGGTTTCTGCAGAACATCTGTCTCCTGTCAGGAGAAAGTTAGTGGCGTCAGACACATTTGCATCAGTAAAATAAATACTGAGCAAGTGCATGATTCCTTCTTATTCCCCCAAATTAAAGCCTCAAAAGGCAAGAGAATCACATGGCATTTTCCAAACTTCAGGTTTGCAGATAGGTGAAATGAATTTGCTGCTTTTATTCTCCTTGCATGCTGCTTTGGATGGCTTCCTCCTGAGTCCCAGCAGCTTTCAGGACTTTCAGTTTTGGGGGCAAGATGCTTGTTAAGCATCCCAACCAGCACAGCTGGCTGGCGTGCACCAGTGTTGTCATCCCATGACAGACCTTGGAACACTGTCACTGGCAAGCACATGTTTGGGCAGATCCTGTACTTTTTTGCCTGCCTTGCTCTGAAATGGGAGCACAAGTGTTATACCCTAGTGCACTCTGTGGAAGCATGTGCGCGTGTGTGTGCACATACCAGTGTTTCTGTGTTCCCCAGCAGCTCCATGGTTTTGTTTTGCTGTGGTGACCCCTCAGCTGGCAGTGATTCATTTCCCAGCAAGCTGCACGTTCCCCTTCCTCTGTGTAAGTTATTAAAACCAGATGCTCAGAAAGAGCTCTGTTACGGTGAACTTTCGTGAGCTGATTTCATTTCTTAGATGGGTAGTGGGCTGTCTCCCATGAAAGCTGGAGGAAAAGCCCAAGAGGATTTAAACTCTGAAGTCTGAGCTAAGCTCCTGGGTTTGAATCTATTTCTGTTGATATCACAGTACATTAAGTATAACGCAGCTAAACCAAACTGAGCTAAATCAATGCAAATCTGGAGTGAGAGATAGGAGAGATGAGATCTGACCTTGCATTGTCTGCCTATATGTGTTCCTTTTAGGTTATTCTGTGGGTCTTAATACATCATTAAACCTGGAAAGAATAAGTATCTTTGCATTGTTCCTGGATCAGCTTAATTTTAAAACACAGGAATTTGAGAAATAAGCTTGTGATCTCATGCAAAACCATGGAATAGGAAAAGGCACCCTGCCATTTAATGGGTGTATTTATAGGAAGGTCTTCTCACAGCCTGTATCTGACTCAAAGCAGAAGCCATCTGGGAATATTCTGTGGGTACAGACCGCATTCCAGGAAGTGTCACATCATCCTGCAGTCCTGTCAGACAAGAACTGCTTTAGGCTCTCTTTCAGCTCATGGTAGGTTTGGAAGAATAAAGCAACAGCCAGAGTTCAGTGTGTCATGATGTGACACTCCTTCTCAATGTTTTTGGACCAATGGTAATTAAAGTTTTGAGATTTCTTATGGAATCTGCCCCCTCCCCCCCCCCCAAGCTGTTGATTAGAGGAGCTCTGCCATTTTGGCAGTTAATAAGGTTCTCTAGATGACCCCTTGGTCACATAAATGCCTCTGTAAACCATCAGTCCTCTACAGAGTACACATGAGAACCACTCTGCAGCAACACTGTGAAGGGGAAGGCTGTTGAGACTGTGGGTGCTGAATGTCATCCTGCAATGATGCTGAGGTATCAGTTGTGTTAGGAGTGGAAGAGAAAAAGCTAAGACACTTGGTGTGGGCTGATGTCCTCTGTTTCCCAGGGTCCTGTCTTGTGAGCAGTAGGTGAAGTGGTACTGGTGTGCGTACATGGTCTCAGCGACAAGACACTTACAGGAATGACCAGTCCATGCTCCTAGAAGTAGCCTCACCAAGATGTTCACTCCTTTGGAGTGCTGATTTCCTTTTGCATAAGGCAATAAGCGCTAAAGGCAAATTAAGTAACCAGTGGCCGAAGTGTTTGGGAACTGAGTCTGCTTTGTGCAGTTCCTGTGCCTGTGATGAGTAGCTGACACTGTGCTTTGTACGGTAACATTCTGACTAGTTTACTGTCTCATACCATTTGCACTGCCTCGTAGCTGGGCTTTGTGAAGTTGTGTTAGAACTGGCTTCCCATAGAGCAGTTGACCTCAGATACTTCGCTGCTTACTTGTTTGTCCTGGGGCTAACTGAAGGAGCCTTGTGACACCAAACAACTAAACCACGGGCTCTAGCACTGTCAGGGTCGAATCAGCTGCCTCCCTTGAGATCCAAGAGGGCTGTTGAAAGCCCTGAGATGTTGCCTCTATACGTGCAGGCAGGGGTTAAGCATTATGAATTTGCAATAGCCAGCCAGCTTTCCCATATAAGAGCACTGCACTCATTGGCTCTCTCTTTTACTGAGAAATCTATCTAGTCATTTCCTGTGCAAGCCCTTCGCTTGGCAAAAAGCTATACAGTTGAGTAAATAACAATAATCTGGTTATTCCTTCTCAAAGGCAGTTTGGATTCTCTCATGGACCACCAGCATCTAGAAGTTCAACACTGCATCATTAACAGGCTGCTATTATGAGTGTGGTCTTCTCTGCAGAAGAGGAGGACTCTCACCCATGGATGTAAATAACTTGGGGTCTGCTTTCACACTAATTAACACTTGTTGGTATTTGGCTTGGTTTGTACCAAGAGATTATTTACCCTCTGAAGAATCCTTTGGAACTCCTTGTCAGATCAGTTCTTGGGTGGAGCTTGCAGCAACTTGGGGTAAGTGCTGTGCTCTTCCTCTTTTGACAGGGTTTTTCTGTGCTGCACTACTCAAAATGGCTTGCCAGAGTCACGGAAAGGAGCAACTCAGCTCTTGAGTAGAGAAGTGAAAGCTGAGCTGGCAAAAAGAGAGTGGTCTCTGTTTCCTAGGGACGGACAAAGTGGATATTATAGGGTCCTTTTTTATAGGACCATTTTGCTCTCTCTTTTAAACCAGACGGTCTGTCTGTACAAGACTGATGATAAGTAACTCTCTCCAGTGCTGTGGAGAGATGGAAACTGCAGCTGAGAAATGATTTTGGGGAAAGGAAGACAGAAAAGCACAAGCAAACTATTATGGAAGTGCAAATAGCTCTCTAAAGGATCAGCAAATATGCCAGTAAGTGTTTTGGGGGAAGAAATAAGTCTGAAAGGGGGTTACAGGGTGTATGCCTGTGTGTGGAGAGGAATGTTTGTCATTAAAGTGCAGACTAAACTGAATAGCTGAATTATAATGGTTTGTCTTGAAATCAGCCCTTGGATTTCTTGCTGTGAGCTGCATAAAGATGTTTTGTAGCTGTTTGCTGTCAGGAACTACGTTTCTTCATATCCTAATCTAAGGCATAATGCCTATGCTTTCTTATGTATGTCAGTTTACCTCTTTCATGGTGCAGGCTATGGAGTCTGGCTGTAGTGCCAACAAAGGAGATTTCGCTTCAGGGAAAACCTGTTAACCATTTGGAGGGAGTACATGTGAATAAGACGGAGTTATTAAAGAAAGCTTTGCTTCAGGTTGGTAATTGTGGATTACCTTGCTGCCTCACAAACTGTGTGGAACTGCAGTCATATGCTGATGACAGCTTGCACTGGGTGTGGATCTGAGATGTATCCAGATATATATGAAGAGATGTCTCAAAAGAGTGAAAAAGGAGTGCAGGACATACTTAATAAAGTGGGCTGACTGGATGCTCTAATGAATAGTGATGGTCTCTGTACAGCAGATCCAGATCCAGCTTTATTGTTGGGAAACCTGTGCTCTGTGTAGGCTCTGAGGGTTCTTGAGTGTTTGCCTAGCAGCCAGGCTGTGCATTTGCCTGGGGTGTGGGGCTCAAGTTCAAACCCTGTGCTCACATGGATAAGCAGCAGCTCCAAACACTGGGAAGATCCCACTCCTTTTGCCCCAGGATGGAACGTAAGGATGCCTGAGGGGAATGTAATTTGCATGTATGTTTTCCATGTAGAAACAGCGTAAAGCTTACCGTCAGAGAGCATGAACAAACTTCCCACTGTCTTGCAAAGGAGGCCTACAGTTACTGTTATCTTTTTGGCCACTTGGTGACTAGCCTCTGTTGGCTGCACTGAGACAAGAACAATGACTGTAGTCTCCTGAAGATCCACTTTCTTTGCCTTTTAAGTAAGGAACCTGTGCTGCTGCCAACAGGTGAGGTCATCTCACAAAGGGGGTTCAGATGTTCTGCAGACCAGTTGCTTGTATTTTGTGAACTGCTTATGCACTTCTTTTCCAGTGGTACCCTATCTAAGGCCTTGTATTTATTCACATACTCCCACTGTGCAGAGTTTTACTGAGTCTCTCTCTCAAGGGTCCCATAGTCAACTGTAGGAATACTGGACCTGGAAGCGTGCTTTCCTCTCTGTACTGCATTGAACACATTCTAGGTTTGTGAACAAATGATGTCAATTCTCCCTCTCCCTTACAGGTTTAGTCTCCTAGCACGGAAAGTCTTTGGTGATCTGAAAGACCATCTCACTTAGAAATGGATAACTTCACAAGTGGACAGCCAGGCCCAGGTCAGAGGAACAGGCTGGTGGGATTGCTAGAAACAGATGACAGTACCCCAGAAGATAAACGTGCACCTAGTAAAAAGGCAGAAAGATCAGGACCTGGACAGAGAGAGCAACGACCCTTGGAGACACTGTATCAGGAGGAAAGCAGTAACTTTCCTCCTAAAATCAAGGTTAATCTGAACTATCGGCCAGGACTTGTTAGCAAGTGAGTAACAGCTGGATATTTGACCAGGGAGCATACCCTCCTTATGTATACTAATCCCTGCTGCTGGTGGCCTACAAGCTTCATAAAGTCTAAACTAAAAGTGGCAATGTAGAAGTATTACAGGCATCTGGTGGGAGGTAATTAAAAGAAGAAAGGGGATATATTAGCCCTTTCTTCTGCACTTGGAAGGTAGGGGGTGTGTTGGGTATTTTGTGTAAATCTGAACTAACATTAAATAAACCAAGGTGGGTGTAAGAGCATCATAGTATGGAGCCCTATACTTGCCACAGAGGGATGTAAACCAGTTCACAGAGTGTTTTGCACTGTGTGATGGGACTGACTCTGGTCCTGCAGCTATCTTGGGCATCTCTGTCTTTATGCTCTGGGTGTATTCCAGGGTTGCACATCAGACTGGATCTGGGAAAAGCTCCAGCTGATGGAAAGAGCAGCCACTTAAGAGAATTCTGGGAAAGAACTGTCTCTATTTTTCCCTTGACTTAAAAATAAAATACTTGTTTTTTTCTGACAAACTTTTCTGCCTCCCTCCTTTCTTGCACCATCTCTCCAGCCCTTACTGCACACTCTTGCCTTCTGCTCTCCAGAACTTCCTAACACTGCATTTCTTCCGTAGCCAAAAGGACCCAAATCGCTTTGACAGAGACAGGCTCTTCAGCGCAGTCTCAGCGGGCAGCCCCGAGGCACTGGATGGTTTACTTGAGTACTTAAGGAGGACCTCCAAATTCCTCACCGATTCTGAATACACAGGTAGAGTCCTGTGCAGTACTCCATAACTGGGGTTAGCAGAGGCAGCGCTTCTCGGCGCAAGGGGGAAGCAGGGGAGCCTGCTCATGGTTCTTTGCATTCTTCAGCTCTCTGTCCATACTTTTGTTTTCCTAATGTCCACCTGAGGATGGAGAATGCCATTAACTATATATTTCTTAAGTCTTTTGCCTCTACTCCAGAATATAAATACTAAGAAAGGCCTTTAGAATAATTATGTGGTCCTACAGTGAGAGTTAAGTTCTGAATCAAGTAACAGAGATGTGTGCAAAGCACGTGCACAACCCATTCAATTCTCTTTTTCTACTAGATGCAAATACTGGCAAGACCTGCTTAATGAAAGCCCTGTTGAACTTAAGAAATGGGAAGAATGATACAATCCCACGTTTGCTGGAGATAGACCAAAATACACACAATCCCAGGCCACTTGTCAATGTGGCATGCTCTGACTGTTACTACAGAGGTAAGGGTTCTGTTTTGGTGCCATATCAGAGCACCTTCCTTGTTACCTGGGTAAGGGGTGCAGATACAAGGAAAAAGAAGAACCGGAGCTTATGCAGCACTGCGGTTCCAGAATCCTGATGCAGTTACACTAACAGCCCACTTACCTTATATTTCTGGTTCTGGTATTGCATCTTCTTCAGCTTTGAATTATACAGTTCTGTAACTTCTTTCTTGGTCTATAAAATGAATGATGCATGTTTAATAACCCACAAATATGAGATGATATGCTTTGGAAAGTTTAAAAAGCATGTCTAAAGGGAAAAAAGAAATAATATATCGCTATTAAAACATGAGTTCTGCTGTCTGGGTTATTCTTATAATAGCAGACATGCAACGTGGTTATGTACGTGTATGATTATCTTTTCTTGGCTGCTTGGGATTTTAGTGGCAGGCAGGGGCAGTTGTCTGGTCTTGTGCTGAATTTATGACAGTCTTGAAGGTTGTCTTCTGACTCAGTGTTTGCAGTGTTCTTTTCCAATGGGTGCTGTTGAAAGTCATTAATTGCCACCCACCCCCTGCCCAGCTCTGAGGCTGTAGGATTGCTGTGCAGAGCACAGTTGTTGAAATAGCACTTTACTGAAGATTCCTTTGCCTGTTCCCTCTGATAGTGGCACTGAATGGTGGTGAGTTTTGCCTGTTTCCTTAGGCCAGACAGCACTCCATATTGCCATAGAGAAAAGAAGCCTAGATTTAGTGAAGCTTCTAGTAGAGAATGGAGCTGATGTCCATGCCAGAGCCCATGGTGAATTCTTCAAGAAAAAGAAAGAAGGAGTTTACTTTTATTTTGGTGAGTCGGTGTGAAACACATTCCTTTGCTTTGATATTGCCTTACTGTATGCAATTCCACTAATTCTCAGTTGGGTTTGCCCCTCTGCGCAAGGGTTGGCATCTCCACTGTCCTGTAACCGAGGTCTTGACATACTTGAATGGCAGGATCCTTTCACAGACGGAAGTGTCCAATGAGCATTTGGCATCATCTTTGGCTTTATGTGTTTTAATCCCATCTGAGCAGCTTTAGGCAGAAACAAGCTCTTGGTTAGTTTGACCAAATTAGGTCTGGGAAAGTGCTTCAGCTGTCCCCAGAAATAAGGAGTAATTTACTGCAAAACCCTTTCTGAATCTAGAGACACTGAGGAAGAACCTGTTCTGTGTTCCAATGGTAAATCTGTAGGCAATATATATTTTCCTGGAATTGCTTTTATTTTTCTTTAATTCTTATTCACCAGTTTCTGCTTCCCCTTCAAATACTGTCCTCATCTCTTCAGGTGAACTTCCCCTGTCTTTGGCTGCTTGTACCAACCAGCCTGAGGTTGTGGAATATCTTCTAAACAATCCCCACCAGAAAGCCAGGCTCCAGGAGCAGGACACACAGGGCAACACAGTCCTCCATGCCCTGGTGATGATTGCAGATGACACTGAGGAGAACACCAAGTTTGTGAGCACAACATACGTTGAGATCTTGAAGGCAGGTGTGAAGGTTGACCCAATGTCAAAACTGGAGGAGATTGTGAATTATGATGGATTAAATCCTCTGCAGCTGGCTGCCAAGACAGGCAAAGTGGAGGTAAAGGCAGAGGGGAACCCTGGGGTGGCTGAGAAACAAGAAAAACTATAGTATGCTTCCTCAGCTTAGGGTTTGATGTAGGAGCATCTTGCGCCCAACCCGTAGTATGCTGATGACGGTGGCAGTGCCACAGGAAACAATAAAGGAGGCTTCCTCCAGGCTACTGCACTTGATGTCTACCGAGTTTGAACTGGCTTCTCCTGCTCTCTGTCCCAGTGAAGATAGCTGGTTTGGACTGAAATTGGTTCTACTTCCGGAGGAGCTGATACAAGGTGTAGTTAGATGATTGCCTGCTTTTAGCTAGATAATCTGGTGTTTGGGTATATCAAAGCATATGCTGCTGAAAGCCAGGTGTCACATATTTGGAAGGTGATTTGGGTATTGTGTCATTTTACACCTTCTTTGCAGACACATGTATGCATCTGGTTTCTCTGTAGATCTTCAAGCACATTATCCAGAGAGAGATCAAAGACCCAGTGTACAGGCACCTGTCACGCAAGTTCACTGAATGGACCTATGGGCCAATCCATGTGTGTCTCTATGACTTGTCCTCTATAGACAGCTTCGAGGAGAACTCTGTGCTAGAGATCCTGGCATACAGCAGTGACACACCGGTGAGCCCTTCAACTCAAAGGCAGAGAAATCTTTTCTGCCTTTCTATACTGTTGCTGTTGTATCATGCAAATAATTTCAAGTTAATGTGGTGTTTTACATGATCACTCTTCTGAAGAGGAATGCATGCTGGAAGTATTGCCTCATTGTATTCTTTATTCTGCTTGGTATACCTCTGATCATCTATAATATGAGAGAAATTCTCGAGCCTTCGGTTGTCATAAGCATGGATGTGTCCAAGTACCTTAATAAAGCCAAGAAAAAGTAATTTCTTAAGGGATGGTTAATTTCTTACATACTGAAAGGCTTGACTGAATAAACCCTTAGCAATTCCCTAGTTGGAGCCACTGACCTCTAACCCAGAAAAAGACAATCCTCTGGTGAATTTGCATTCCTGTTGACACGAGTACATTTTTGTTTGTTTTTCCATAGAATCGGTACAAGATGGTGGTTTTGGAGCCACTGAACAAACTGCTTCAGCAGAAATGGGAAACATTTGCTTCCAAGAGATTCTACTTCAGTTTTGTCTCATACTTGTCATTCATGATCATCTTTACAGCCATTGCCTACTATCAACCCCTACGGGTAAAGGTAGGTCCGATCTTCTTTTATCTAGAAAAGCCTGATTGAGTTTAAAAGGTGCTGGGTGGTTATCACCACTATCTCTGCCTTCTTCAGTGGGCTTTTCTGTTTTGTTTTTACCCTTCAGCCTTCCTTTCCAGTGGAGTTCACGGCTGGAGGCTTCCTATGGGTCTCTGGACTCATCATTATCTTGCTAGGAGGCATTTATCTAATCTTTGCTCAGGTATGGGGATCTTATGTTTAGTTCCATTGTAAGAAAGGAAAAAACAAAACTGCCACTGACATGAAGGCAACAGACTCAGTTCTCCTGATATGAGGATGTGCATGGGTGGATGGCAGGAGGGAATCCTGCTCCAAGACACTGTCAGTGCAATCTAACAGTGACAGGGGTGGTACAAGCCAGGTTGCTGGGCAAGAGGAAGAATAAATTCACAACAGCAAATAATTATGAGAGACTTCTGTGATTTATAGTACTAAAATGCATCCTTGGCATTTAGTGAAGTCTATTAATAAAGACATTGGGCTGAGCCATGATTCAGCCCTTGTTTATCCATGCACTTTATAAAGAAAGCCTTTCTTTCATCTTGGAAGGATGAATAGCTGAAATTTGGGATTTTGAAAATGAAAGCATGAGGAGGAGCTTATGGAGCAAACATTGCCCCTGAGCAGTAGGCTATGCTGGGCAGGAATCACTCTCTAGCATGCCCTGGTTTTTGATGGATGGCTACCATTGATTTTTCTCTGCTAGAGTCTGTACTTGCGGAGGAGACGCCAGTCCCTGAAGACTATGTGTTCTGACAGCTGCATTGAGATCTTGATGTATGTCTCTTGAGGTTTTTTGCACAGTGAAAGCATGGGTGAAATTGGTTCTCTGCTATGTGCAGCTAAGGTGCCCTAACATTTCTAGAGAGATGGTGAGCAGGAAAGACTGATTCTCTGCCACTGCCTCCTCTTTCCATCCCTTCCCTGCTTGCTGCATCTTGTCATAACCTTTTGTTGTAATGGACTTTGCTGGGTATAGTCTGTCCTTAGATTTGTAGTGGAACACAGTGAAGGTCAGACCCTCAATTATTCCACAACTAAGAACATATACTTCTTAGATAAAGAGCTTAAGTTCTCCATCATACTGTCACTGTGGCTCAGAGTTGACTGAAAGTTTTCTGAGGAGAAATGTGTATATATGCATGTGTGTGCATGTATGTGTGCATGTGTTCATAAGTGTTAAATTTTTTCCACTTAGTATCAGTTATGTGAGTTACATAAAGCAGTTCAGAGTTTCCATACTGTGAGATTAACCAGTTCATAACAAAACTGCAACAGTTTGTGGCTTGGGTAGTAACTGGATTTGCTTATATAAACTATGTATCTGATTAACTGCCACTTTATATGTTCTATGTAGCCTTGTAAAACATGTTTGCTTTTCCTTTCAAAACAGAACAGATCTGCAAATGAGCCTTTTTGTTGAAGTAAGTCACTGTGTCACTCATTCTATTTCTCTCCAGCTTCATCCAGGCTTTCTCATTGCTGCTGTCGGCAGTGCTGTATGGTGCAAGTTCAGAAAACTATGTGGCAGTGATGGTGTTCTCTCTGCTTCTGGGATGGGTGAATATGCTGTATTACACTCGGGGCTTTCAGCGCACTGGAATCTACAGTGTCATGATCCAAAAGGTCAGTACTCAGTGAAAAGCTTTTGCATGTGAGGAACTAATAGAAGTCCTGCAACCACTTTTCTTCTCTCAGGACCATGAAAATCATAAATGGAATTGATGTACTGACTGTGGAAGTAAAGATGTTGCACAAGGAGGTTAGATCAATGTCTTTAAGGAAGTAGGTTTTCAGCAAACTATTAGTTTGCTATCTTTGAATTGAGGAAGTGGCAGCAGCTGACATTTCCCTGTTTGCCATAAGAGAACCCAAAACTACCAGTTAAGACCAGCACAGGCTCCCTGGAATGGGCTGGGCTGAGAAATGCTTCCAGGTCCACAGAGGAGAATGGAACTAGAAATACAAAACAAAGCAGAGGTGAAATGTGGTATCAGGGAGGAATTCTGATCACCACTTGAGTGAAACACCATGAGGATGGAAAAAAATGTGTGTGTTAAAACAATTTGGAAGTAGCCATACTGGGGAACTGACATACTTGTTATGTTCGTGTGAATAGGTTCTTAGAAACAGCAAATAAGTTCATATAGTACTGTCATATTAAGCTACCAATGATGTTACTTACCTGAGGAAGTAATACATATTAGTCGTTTCTTAAACATATTTTTACTGGGGGTTGGTTTTTGATGTGTGAGAGCAGGAGATCATCCATGTGATTTCATGTGAGATAAAGAATGGTGCTTCCTGCTGATTTGTGTTTCAGACTATTCTGAGAGATCTGCTGCGTTTCCTCTTGGTTTATATGATCTTCCTCTTTGGCTTTGCTGCAGGTAATGACTTGCTCAGTGTTATGTTCTAGCCTGGGCTGCAGTAAATACATTTTCGTAAAGAAGTTTCAAATCCTTTTTTTCTCCTAGCTCTGGTTACACTGATGGGGGATGCTCCTTCAGTCTCTCAGAACAAGTCTCTTGCTCATTTGGAGAGCACTGGGAACCACGCTATGTACGGAGGGCTGCTTAGTGTCTCCCTGGAGCTCTTCAAGATCACCATTGGGATGGGAGACCTGGATTTTCAGGAACATGCCAGATTCAGATATTTTGTCATGCTCCTGCTGCTTCTCTTTGTGATCCTCACTTACATTCTTCTGCTCAACATGCTGATTGCGCTCATGAGTGAGACTGTCACAGATATTTCTAGTTACAGCAAAAGTGTCTGGAAGCTGCAGGTGAGGCACGATGCTGCTTTGCAGTTATGTCATGGCCTAGACTCCTGCTTGAGTCTCATAACATCAGAGCTGACAGTGCCTGTCTTTGTCCTAAGCCTCAGCTATGAACTAAATCCTATAATTTTTAGATGTATTTAAAACTCTTGCTTTTTGGATGGCTACAAGCCAGTCCAGATCACATGAATAAAAAACTTGAGAGAGTGACTGGTACTATTAATCTAAGGATACTTTGGGATTGGGTTCCAAAGTGATTTTCTGAGTCAAACTAGTTGCTGATTGGGAAGGATTGAATCGAAAAGTGGGGTTGATCTCTGTATGCCCTGTTTTCTCTCTGACATGAATCTCTTTTTTCAGCGGGCTATTGCTATTCTAGAGATAGAGAAGGCCTGGCTGTGGCGCCAAGGTGGGAAGAGGAGATCTGGCTGCTTCGTGTCAGTAGGCCTCAATAAGAAAGATGAAAGATGGTGCTTCAGGTAAGACATGACCATTACAGCCTTGTAATGGGTTCTCATGATTCATAAGCCATGGATAACCCTGAACCACCACAGGGAATTTCAGCACTGGTTCAACAGAGTGCCTCATCCACATGTTCCTGGGTACACACAAGTTGATTGGTGGAAGTTTGAGAGCTAATTGAACCACCAACTCGTGTTGTCACTCAGAGATGTCTTCTTTAACCCACATCTGTGTAAGCACTTCTGGTGGTAGAGTGTTTGCAGTGTTGCTTTCTGTATTGCTGTGAGAATAGCTGTAGAGCAGGGTGTGCTGAGAGGGATGCAGGCTGGTTGCCCCTTCACTCAGGAATACGCAATTGGAGTGCAACACAAGAGGGCAGCACTCTTGCTCGCATAGAGGGGCTAGGATGGCCGATGAACTTTCTCCACCCAGTGAAAAGAACTACAGGCAGCACTTCAGTAACTCCAGTGTGTTACACAGCATGTATAGAAAGTGGAAACTTGGAGCATCCTTTTTATTAAGCATGTTCCCTTGGGGAACTGGAGTATTTTAAGCCAAGCAACATAGACCAGCACACAGTGTGCACGGGGAGAAGATATTGACCTCATGGTCTTAGACTACAGAAGACCTTTACTCAAAGAAAAGCTCTGTAGGGCATTGCTGTTACAGCTAAACCATTAGGATTGTGTTGCCAGGATGAGCTGGGTTCGGATGCTGTGGGACAACGAGATCTGGGTTAAAATGCTGTGTTCTATGTATCAGTTTCTGTTGGATTTTTTCTCTCCAGGGTAGAGGAAATTAAATGGACTGATTGGGCAAAGGATGTGGGAGTTCTTAAGGAAGACCCTGGCAACACTAATGATTCAGAAATAAACCCAGAAGGTAAAATAAATAATGAAGAAAGATCTTCTGTATCTTTTTGGCTTCCTGTGCTGAGCAATTATCATGGCATATTATTAATTCTTTAGTAACAGAAACTTTAGGCAGTCTGGTTTGCTCATGAAATTACTTCCACACAGCATCCCTCAGTAGCAGCAGCATCACTTGTGAGCTGAGAAAATAAAGAATTAGAGTAGATATGGACCTAGTCAGAGTTTGGGAACAAATAATGAAGATGAAGGAGGTGCCATTCCTACTTACCTCTGATAGAAATGGGCATGAAATGCTGCTGAGAAAAGCAAGCATTGTTCTTCCATTTCACTCAGTAGCCTAAATAGATGGTGCTTTTTCTAAGAAAATTTAGGCCCATTCATAGTGCAAATATTAAAAACCATAGGGCTTTTAGATCACAAATCAGGGCATTACTACTGACAACTTTGGCAAATTCTGCCAAAGATAATTATGTTTGCTTCCTTTGTTACACCTGGGAAGCAGCTCTGTGTGGGAAATGAGGAGCTATTACTCACTAGAAATTTTCTTCAGCCTGACAGAGAGCTTGGTCAGAAGCTCCACTGGATTGAAATACAGCCTCCTGCTCTTCCAGCATAGGTTCTGCCTAGATTTCTAGGATGGGGGATGTTGCAACACTTCAAATACTGTCTGATGTATATTGGGATTTCCCTAAACCTGCACCCTTCTAAAAACTGGATCCCTTTGTCAGCCTCCTGCTGACAAAGGGCTGCTGTTTTTATGTCTCCTGCTGTAGAGACAAGGTCATGGAAACGGATGCCACAGAAACAACTGAGACCAGCTGTTTCGGAGGAGCAGTCACTATTGCAGCCCCAGATGTCTGCAACTGAGATGATGCCTCTAGAGGGACAAACCAGGAATCCTTAGGAGGTTTTCTGGATTGCAGCCTTGCTTCCACCTTCAAGGGAGCAGTTCTTCCTCTAGCACCTGGAAAAATTGGAGGCATTATCAGTATTAAAGTGCATTTAATTGAAGACTGGGTTTCAGCCTGTGGCTTTTAAGTATTTTCATGCACTTTAGTTATTAATATCCTCTGAAGATACTATTTTTGTTCAACGTTCTTTGCCTGGCACTTTCTTATTACTATGTCTAGAGAGGCAAGAGCAAGATTACGGGGCAGTGGGAGTGGTCTGTGGGAAGCCTCACTTTCTGAGCTGTATAGAAATAATGCTGCTTGCCATAGAGAAGCAGAGGATGAAGTGACTGATCTAAGAGTGGGTCAACTGTTATTCTTTTGTCACAGGAGACTGCACTGAAGTGCTTTGGAATAAAGACTGTTGTAGAGTCATAAAAAGTTGCTAAGGATGGAGTTAGCTTCTGTGCAGAACACTGTCGATATGAGACATGAGTGGACAAATACTCTTCAGTCATCAAAAGCTCTACTGAGTCGTTGTGTCAGTGCCTGCAGTGCTTGGTGTGTAGCCCATATCAGTACTCCCATTTTACGGTATTATAATGAAATTGTTTGCACGATGTGCACACTTGCTGAAGAGCACAATAGTGATATGGATTTACTGGGCCTGTAACTTCACATGGGGACTTTCTGAAACATCTGTCTTTCACAGGTTGATTTGTGTCTGTAGAAAACAACAGCAGAATCCTACACATGGCTTCTGAGAGACAGGTAGCCCACAATGCATCATGTGGTTAACATTTCCTGTGAGTCTTAGTGAGCATCCTGTCTTGCTGTAAATGATTACAAGGACTTCATTGCTTTTTGTAATGTGCACACTGCCTCAGGCAGGATGAGCAGTGTACTTTGGACTCTGTGAAAGAGGCAAAACTGAGCAGTCTCACTTTCAGCCTTTATTTAAAAATGATAACACGAGTATTTCAGTAAACTGTCAATATGGCAAGTGTGCTTCATTGAAATGTTCATCTTTGGGCATGTTTTCAGAGCTTCAGCCTCTCTCAAAAAGGAAGAGATGTGACTACAAGGCCGCATAAAATTCCTAATGCCATGTCACCCAGCACTGTGCTGAACACACTGCCACATGAGTTAATGGCTTTTTCAGGACTTCATGTCAGCTTACGCAGCCACAGCTGATGTTGCACTGGATGCACCTTTCATATAGGCAGTGGCTCATGATAGCCCTGGAAAAGCTGCAGGCTACAAATGTTGGCAACACCTTTTCTTCAGTAAGATAAACTACACAACTGTAGATCTCCGATCTTTCATTTCTACTCTGAGCAAGTGAAACTAGGAGGTTTGTCTTTTGGTGGCAAGCATCTTAATCCTGTTGCTTACTGTATGCATGTGGCAGCAAATACACTGCTTTAAAACCTTATTTCCTGTCACTTCAAATGGATTCTTCCCCTGTGCTGGGCAATTCCCTTTGCAGTTTCACTGCATGGGGTCTCTGAACTGTAACTATCTTTTCCCTCTCCAGCTTCTGCTGTCTTGCTTTGTGAGGCCTTCAGCAGCTTTTTCCATCTATGGCTTTGTCCTAAATGTTCCCAAAGTTTGGCAAGGTGCTCATATTGCACAAAAGGATCATCTGGTGTATAGTGATCTATTGCTGTGCTTGATGCTTTGCTGTGCAAGGGACACTTCGAGACTCTCAAGGAATGCAGAATGAGATCTGCCATCCCTGCCTGGAGTCTTAATAAAGAGAAATCCTGCTTACTGGCAGTGGTTTTGATAGTTATGGGCTGTGACAGCTTGCTTTCAAGATAACCTGCCTCTTCAGCCATTCCTTGAGTCTGCGTCTCTAAATCCTTTTCTTAAGGGATTTAAAATATTTGTTTATCCTTAGATCTGCATCAAAAATGTTCTTAAACATCTAGTGTCTGCTCTGAAACAGGGCTCTAGCATTCTTTGTGCTTCACAGTCGCACCACAGGCCACCAGTCTCAGCCCTCAGCTCATGAATGAAGGATGATGGACACCAGATAGGCACATGCAGCAAACAGGTAGGTCAGGTTGGTCAGGGGATTTAGCAGTGCCCAGGCTGCTGTACAGTTCTTTGATGTGCTATGGAAAAAAGATTTTTGAGTTTAACCTCTCTGCAGTGAGGAGTTAGCCCTATTGAGATTAATATCAATAACCTCCCAGTTTTCTTCAGTTGTAATGCACGAGGCTCTTCTTTGGTTTCACCTTCTGAGCCACTTCTCATTTTGGTCATGTTAAAAACAGGAAGGCTGTCTGGAGTTTATTTTGAGGGATATCTGCAGTTCCTTGCGAGAGGAAGGGCTTACAAGCTGACTCATAGCTTTGAAGGCCCAACAGGATTTTGGGATCCACTCTTAATAGGTCATAATGTTTTGCAAGGAAACGCTTCAGTCATTTACACAAGAAATTATCAATAGGTGAACCGTTCCCTCCATTCTGTCTCGTGTGACATGTAAACCCATCTGCATGTGAACCCGTCCCTATGCAAATGGAGAGGCTTTGCAGGGCTCTCTTCTGAGAAAACGGAAACCTTTCGAAAGCATCAGTGAAGGAATAGCTGTAGTTTCTCTTTGAGTGCTTAGTGTGTTCAAGGCCGGGTTGGACAGAGCCTTGGGTGGCATGGTTTAGTGGGAGGTGTCCCTGCCCATAGCAGGGGTTTGGAACTGGATGATCTTAAGGTCCTTTCCAACCCTAACTATTCTATGATTCTATGATGTATGAGCCATGGAGACCCTGAAGTCCCAGCCGTGCCATGAAGAAGACACCAGCAGTTCTCATGACTTTTCATGCAGAGCTATGGATGCTCAAACCCTCCCCTATTTAATTTGATCAAAGTTGCTTGGTTCCTGCCGGGGCTGGGAGATGAATCCAGATCTTGTTGCTTACAAATTCCTCCTCCTCTACTTGAGCACACATTGCTCCCTGTGGCCTTATTACTAGGCTCCAAATACTACCCACTGCAGTGATGTCTTGCTGCTTTGTGTCTTGTTCATATGGTTCCCAATTCCCTATAAAGCCATTTCCCTCAGGCTATAGGTGGAAGCAAGACTTTCTTGTTCCTCAAATGCTTTGCACATTTCATTTTATGGTTTTTTCCCCCTGCTTTTTTCAAAGCATGCTCTGAAGCTGAAGCCAGGATGAGGAGCTATATCTGTATCTCAGTTGAATACCTCCCTTTTCATCTCTTCATGACCCCACTTGCAAATGAGCATACTTTCCGTTGCCTCTGTAGCTAGCAAAAGGAGTCTTTGAAATGTGACAAGCGAAAAGGCTCAGACAAAGAGCAGATGCTTTATGTAAGTCTGCATAAGCTGCAAAGAGCTATTTCTGAAGCGATGCAGCTGGCACATTTCTCAGCTGGAGTGTTCCTGTGGCCAGCTATCAGCTTTATTCTTCTTTGCTCTCTTTAAGAACTTTAATTTAGTAAATGACTGAAAAGAAAATAAAATCAGGGGGAACAAAAAGACATTTCAAAAGAAAACTGTTCCACTTTGCAACCTCACATCTGCTTCAGCAGCATGAATAAAAGTGGGGCCAGAGGGACTACCAGGAAAGCAACTGCAGGTGCTTCACAGCTGGCACCTAACTGTTACCAAATCTGAGTGCAAAGAGCATTTGCTTTCAGTTCAGATCCCTGAGATGTGGGTGCTACAGCATTTCTGCACTGTGAGGGTGGTTGTCATGTGTTGTTAAACGCAGAGAGTCCTTGGAGGAAGTGACATGGAGGTAACTAGAAAGTGTCTGTGTGATTTGTTGCGCTCTTTTCTGAGAATGCTTGGAAAATTTACAGTTTCTGGGCAAAGAGGACGGTCTCTGAAATGCCTTTCCCGTTCCCTGCCCCTGAAGGATTTGCCATGCAGTTAGTTGATTCTTTGGATTCCTCAGCATTTGCTACTTCAGCTCATTTAGCACGTGTAATAACAACACACTGCATCTGAGTAATACAAGTTACACAGAACTCTGATAGTAGAAACTGTGTGGGAGTAATTCTGTGCAGGTCTGGTCCAGCCAAGGGTGAGCAGTACAGAGAACCAAGGGATCAGTGGAAAACAAAGTGCTGTTGGTAGAGAAGAGACGTGCAGAATCCCTTGAAGTACCCTGGGCATCCTGCCATGAAATGTCAGTGACACAAAGTGACACCAACGATGTACGAACTAAAAGGGAAACACCAACTGCTCTGTATGTGTGTGAGGGGGGATCTCTTGCATTAAGAAATTACTGTGAAGGGCATCGGAGAGCTGCCATCTCTTAAATCCCTGCTGCGAGTTCATGTGAGACAGTTTGCACATTTCAATGTGATGTGGCACGTCCATGTAGCAGACGCTGAAGTCAAGGTGGCCAGTGCAAACACAGACCCTCACAGCTTTTCCCAACAGATCCTATGTATTCTAAGAGTACTGATGGACAGAAATGGAGCCACTGCTAAAAATGACCTTTCAGAAACAGAAGTTTACCTTTCAGTATGTCTGAAGTTTTATTACAGTGTCACTGGTGTACGCCTTGAAACCTCAGTTAGGAAATCCACAAGAGCCACTTTTTCTCAGTGAGACATGCAGATCTGGAGAAGCATCAGAGGAAGAGAGCAGCTTTTGCCTGATGTCTCCACTCCTTCCTTCACCTTAAAGCTGGGAACAATGAGGTTGCTCCTATATCTACTCTTCCTAATGAGTGAGTGTTATCTCTGTATTTATTTTATGTATTAGAAAATGAAACTCTGGAAATAATTTCTGGAGACTCAGATTGGTCCCACAATGTGAGCCAATGGAATTATTCTTATTAGAAAGTTCAGGATGTTTGAACTTGTATGGAAGGTCCTTAGTTTGCAAAGCCATTTTCTATGATTCATACGTTTGAGATGAGAGAGTTTTATAGGTCATCTTTAGTGGGAGAAAAGTGGCTGTAGGTTAGAGTAGAATGTAGGTGACATTTCTTAATGTTCTTCCCTTTCTAGTGTAATTTTAGATACACCCTGGATTATGCAGGCTTTGGGTTGTTGATCTCCTTAACAAGTTCTCTAGAACATGTAGGGTTTTTCTGAAAGAAAATGTAGAGACCTCTGCTTGGGAAGAAGTTTATGTAAAGTAAAGCATAGGTATGAATTAGAGGGAACATTTCCAGAGTCAGAGCCTGTGTTCACATCATTGTGTTCTGTAGCCTTGTGGGGATGCTTCTGCCATGGATTAGTCTTTGGTTACTTGCCCCAGAAAGGGCAATGCCCTTACACTGCTACTCCATTACCTCAAGCAATGGACAATGGCACTGGGGATGTTATTGGCCACTCTTACCAGTCACTCCACAAAGAAATACTGGTTTGATTCTATGACAAAGTTTATGTTTGACTGTTTCCCTTTTCAAAGGACTCAATACCTACTCCACCTGTATGGAAAGAATATTATCCTTTAGGTATTGACTTTGTGCCCTGACCACCTCGCAGACTTCATGACACGCTTCATGCTTCTAGTTTGGGGAGAAAAGTATTATTGATTTTATTCTCTTATTGAGATGCCCATCACAGTTCTCTGGAGCTTGCTTTGCTGTGATTTTAGATTTAACACCAAGATTTATGCTCTACTGTTCTCATTATTTGGGCTTGTCTTCTCCGTATTGTATGACAATGTATTATTTCTGCTGATGTCTTTGTTCTCCTGTTCGTTATTATGGGAAGTAACTCCCAGCTTTGTAAACGTATAAATCCTTAATGGATATGCCTACACAAGCTACTGATGTTTTCTCAAATCTAGATGCTTCTTGATTTGGTTTTTGCAAAACTAAGGTAGGATCATTGCTGGGGGCTTCCGTCCTTGCCAGCTTCTGCAGAACTTTAATATTGCTCTTCCCTAGCAACCTAGTTTGGGTTTTTTTTGCATTTGTGGGTTTTACCAATGAAAGCAGCAGAAAAAGGTACTTGGTGGGTCTCGGTTGTTCTCAGAATGACTCTAATAGATTCGTGCTGAGCACCTAAGCTCCATAGATAGTTTGTCTGTATAGCTGGCTAATTGGCAGCACACCTTTCTTTTTGTTTTCGTAGTTTAAGTCTAGTGCACTTAATTTCAGTGAGTGCTAAAACCCTCTTGGTGGTCTGCCTTGGAAACCCCAGAGAGCAGGGAGTTGGAGCAAAAGGTTCAGGTAACTCAGCTTTGCCGGATGGCAGCAGCAGAGCTGAGTGCAGAGTTGAGCAGCCTCTGATTTCAGGCCAAGCACCACACAATTCCAATGCAGGAGCATTCCCAAGAATGGGGTCAGCTCCCTGGCCATGAATTCTTTTTGTTGCCTGCTTGGGATTGTCCCTTATATCAAACACAGTTGACCTTTTCCGGGTGCTTGTTAGGTGTATCCGGAATTCTGGTTTTGTTTTAAAGGAGGTTTGCTGGAAGCCCATGTAAGTGTGTAGTATTGTGGGGATGGTTCTCTTCCAGTGGAAACATACCCTGGAGAATCTCGGGGTTAATTTAGGCTTTCTGACTGGTAAGGTGGGATTTGCAAAGCAAGGTGGGAGTCCTGGGTGGTCTGCCTGTGCTCTGAAAGGGATGCTTGAAGTGTGGGGCATTTCAGGATGCAGAGGCAAAGACTTTCAGTTCATGCTATTTGCATGTTTAATGCCATTGCGCCGATTGTGGTACTTCTTCTTTCACCTGTGCTTTCAGAGCCAGGCTGGGAAATGACATCGAATTGATTCTGAGTAAAATTAGAATCAGGAAAGACTCTAGCGAGGCACAAGGACAGAATTTGACCTCTTAGTACATCAGGGATTATACTCAGAATGCCGGACTGCATGTTTGAATGCAGGCTTAACATACAGCTTCTGGAGTTAGAGCCCGGGCATCCAGAGCAAGGACTTCCGGCTGGAGTAATCTATAAAATTCAGGTTGTGTACTTCAGTTCTGGCTTCAAACAGGAGCAGAGTGTGGTGGGAGTCTCTTGGGCTTGTTCCTGAGATTGGAGTTCTCAGAGTTGTCATGTCATTGACAAGAGGTTTGGTGATACCACATGGATCAGTGCTTGAATTTACAGAACTTACCATGGTACCTTGCTTTCTGTGCATGCTACTTTGTGACCTTTCCAGTCTGTCACCCAGGTTCAGGTACATTTCTCTCCTCAGCCTGTGTGTTTACTGGTGTTGACACACTTGGATAAATCATGATCAGAGGTGTGAGCAGCACTGAACTGCAGAAGCCCTGGGGTTTTGTTTCCTGCAGGAGGAAAAGCCAGGTTTGTGAGCTTCAGCAGTATGGATGTTCTGTGATGTCCAGGATGGACTTTCATAGCAGAACAACAGGGCTTGCATTATCTTATTTTTTTCAGTAGGCTGGGCAAAAAAAGACTTTGTTAATCTAACTCAATGAAATTTCTGTAGCTTGGCATCTCCCTCCGCCAGCTGCCTCTGGTGCCGTGGTGGCAGGGTTCGGGGGGGGCTGGCTCAGCAGCCTGTTAACTGTGTCTCTGCAGATCACATTATGCACTCATTTATTTCTTTGTTTTCAGTGGTCAGGTCCTTGAGGAGCTTTAATGTTGACACTGGCAAGACATGGATCACACCACACACAGACTCTTTGGTGTGGCCCTCAGTTCGGCAGCACTGGGATGGAAGCACAACCATGTAAGGAAGAGACTAAAGAAAAGCACACCCACATTTCCCAGGTCTTTATGAATGAGTGTGGCCTCAGGTCACGTAGCTTCTCACTTTCTACAGCTGTTAGCACAGGTTGCTCTGTCTGGGACCCAGAATTGGTCTTCAGTTCTCGGGGGCTGATGAGTGGTGTTACAAGCTTCATTGGTGCGCGTTGTACACTGACAGCCTGTGAATCCTCCTGCTTCTCCCCTCACCCACACCTCAGTTCAGAAAGGATGTCTGCTTTTTTAACCAAGTGGCAGAAACATGCAGCTGGGTTTTTGCAAGACTTCCTGGCATGTCGCATCATTGCTGGGACTGCAGCAGTCAGAGCGCCCACCAGCTATGAAGAGTTACGTTGTGAGGTTGGTCTGAAGACCATAAAGAGTTGGAAACTGCTGCATTTTCAACTATTTGGTCTGTAGAGGAAGCGAAATGCATGAGTAGGTCAGTGAACAGAACCCAACCACAAGTGGTTTCTGTAGAGATAACCTATATTGTGCTGAGCAGATTGCTCAGGCTCTGTAGCAGACAGCGTATTTTAAATTTCAGAGTAAATAAACTTTTCTACCCCTGGCTGACTTAAAGAGCGCTCTCCATTTCCTACAGCATTGCTGCCATTTCCTACATGGTGGCTGGACTTTCTCACTTCACTTCTGACCTCCCTTTATCTCCAGTATTTTATGAGCGAGTCACATCCAGAGCTCTTCCTTGATCTGGGATAGCTCTCCTGAATTCAGATAATGTTCAGGTAATGGGAAGGATGACGATTGGTAGGAGAAAATAAGTGTTTTCATGTCAATGCCTGATTCAGCTCCAATCTGCTGCCTTCCCTCTTTTCCACCTTTTATTCTCATTCCACAGGATTTTGGCTACTTCTTCAGTAGACAAGGGGCTGGGCAGGCTGAGGAGGTGCACCATTTTGCAGGAGGAGATCCAGTGCCAGGAGATACCTCTGCGAGGTACAATCCTGCTTCCCCTTCCCAGTACTTGCTTTGCCATGGGGATGAGGAGGTGCACAGACTGGGTGCTCCAGAGAGAACTGGGCACATTGCTAAGTCCCATAGGCTACACCTTAAATCCTCACCTAAATTCTGATGAAATTCAAGGCAACATTTCTTGTTTCCAGTACATTCATTGCTGGCACAGTTGCTGAAAACATTAACCCTGAGTCCTTCTAGGACAGCAGATATAGTGACCGCAGTAGCTGTAACCTTGTTCTTGTGTTTATTCTATTTGCCCAAGGCTGACAAGTACTGTATCCATTTCAGTTCTGTTCTTTATTCATTCAATCATTCATTCAATTTCAGGAAATATTAAAGGCTCCAAAAACGTCCAGGATGGTGGCATAGCTATTGACAGGAATTCAGATTGGATCCTGGTAAGGGAATGAAAATATCCTTGGCTGAGAACCTCTGTATTTTTCCAAAATGCTGTGTATTTTTGCTGGGAAATGGAAATGAACAAAATGAGCAGACATTAACATAAGGACAAAGGCTAAAAGCTCTTGGCTGGATGCTGGCTGGTTAGAAAGCCAGATGGTGCATTGCTAGCCAGGATGGAAAACTGAGAAAGGCCCTTCTCATCAGCTGAGGGCTGCAAAGGACATCATACTTAACCACAGCCACCCTCCCTCACAGGAAAAGGGAGGAGTGGTAGAGAAGGCTTAGGAGAGACACTAGTTTGGAGGCTAACGCCTTAGTCTTGTTAGCCCTGAGCCCCAGTCTTTGCCTCAGCTCAGGGTTGGAATCCTGGGTAACCTCATGTGGCAGGAGTCACTTCAGGGAAAGTGCTTTTTCACTCCCACTAGGCTTTCAGTGCTGTGCAGGGGATGCTGAATGTTTGCCATATGGCATCTTCAGCCTTCCTCTGCCTACAGCTTTGCTCCTCATTCATTAGCTTTTCCTATTGCCCCACAGGCTTGCCTGCAGAAGAAGCATCGCCGTGCCTTCACTACCACCGAGGATATGAATGGGGTCTGCACTCTGCTTACCACCGACCTGCGCAGCACAGCCTTCCTCAACCTCACCAAGATGGGTATAGGAGCAAAGCCAGTGCTGTGCCTTCACAGGGGATCAGAAATAACAGCCCAAGGCTCTAACAGCAGGGGCCTTCTGAGTTCCTAATGTACTGCCCACTAGGAGAGACCTAGAGCTGGATTTTAACATGTATTGTAGTGACTTCAACAGGTTACAACATTCAGCCTTGCAAATTAGCACACAGCAGCAGGGAGCTCCTGTTGTGGTGTCCATGCATCCAAAATATCCAGCTTTTAGGCCAGAATTTAGAAAAGCAGTGACATTCTCAGTGGATGGATATGACAGACATCCATTGGGATTTTAAAAAGTACCTGGGCATTAAAGATGGTTCATTCCAACTGAACTGGGCATTAAATCAAGGGAGCAGAGAGCTGGTCTGATTGTCCAGCCTCGCTCTGCTTCTTGCTGTCCCTGCAAAGAAGCTGAGAAGTTTCAATTAGACACCTAGATGGTCTCATTCCATATTCAGTTGCCTAACTACTGTGAGCAGTCTGACCCTCAGGTCTTTTGCAAGTCTGGGACCCTGGTTGGAAATAGCTTTTGAGTTTGATATGTGTTTGTTAGAAGAGAATTTTCAAAAGGTAGAGTGTTTTTTTTCTTGCTTTTTAAATTCTTTAGTTGAGACCAAATTGAAAGGCATTCAAAGTAAAACCAGCAACAAGATTACTGACAGGAGCAGCTCTGTCAGCACAGACATCACCAGCAGTGCTTGTGGTGAGCCCTTTGGTAGCACACAAAATGACTCTATGTGCAAAGGTAAGTTCTGGATAGGTACAAATATTACTTCCTTCTGTATTAGCTGAGTTTGAAGCAGCTTGCATGCATCTGGTGGGAGAGGGCTGGGGAGGGAAAAGATTGAGGTTTTGAAGATGATCTGTAATGGTAAATTTCAGTCATTGATACAATCATCATTAACTGAGATTTTGAAAAACAAAGCCTGTCACTACAATGTAGACCATATCAGCTCAGCCTGCTTCTAAAATGGCTGGATGGTGTAGTGGTTGAAATTTTGGTTATTTAATACCATGTGAATGTTCTTGAACCCTTGTTGAAGGTTGGGCTTTCAGGTATATGTCCTTTTATATTGAACTGCATTGACAGAAGTGGGAACAGAGATCACTATCATTCTGGCTGGATCAGAGAACTTCAAGCCAGACGACTTCCAAAATGCCAAGACCTCTATCCTCAATCTGATGAAGTCAATGTGGCAGAAATGCTCAAAGGTGTGTGAACCTCCTCGGGGTTTCATGATCTGATAGACAGGATGGGTCAGAGCTCTAGTGAAGAATGGAAGGTCTCCTAGTTCATGTAATTGTTGCTTTTTAAACTTCACATTGTTGCTACTAATAATTCTACATATTCTAATGCAAGAGTTAAATGTTAATGAGCCAAGGAGGAGGTGTAGCTAAAGAGGGAAGTGGAAGAGCTAGGAGTGGATTTTCATGCCAGAAGCATGCTTAGATATTTTACCATGCAAATCTCTCAGGGCACCTTGAACCACGACATGGAAAAATAAGGAGTATGGTGTGTAAGCTATTACTTTAAATGATTTAAATAAATGTGGGGACAAAGTGAGTCTGAGCCATATGCTCACAAAAGGTCTAGACAGATAGAAAAATAGAGGACCTTCAGACAGAAATCACTGTGTTGAGCCAGAGAAAATAAAGTCAGTTCCTGGAGCTGATCCAGAAGGGATCACCAGAATACAAATGTGTGACGGAGACAGAGGGATAATGACAATATACCTATTACTTGCAATACATGGTTTTTTTGTGTTTGTGCAGTAGAGTCTGGGACTAAACTTGGCATTCTGAGGGTCTTAGGGGTCCTGCCTTCGATCCTGTCTAACCAGCTCTCGCACTGCCATCTGCTTTCTGCAGATCAGGTTTGCAGTGGTGCAGGATGGAGCACAGATCCAAACTGAACTGAGCCTGCAAGAGAGCTGCCACAGGCTAGCTGCTTTCTTGACAGTCAGGAATATCAAGCAGCAGAGCTCACAGACTGACATCGCAGCCACACTGCAGCATGTGCTGTGAGTTCATGTGTCTCAGGAAACTCCAGGAACTCTCAAGTGATTCCTTCTTTCATGTGCATCAGCGCAGCCTCCCGCATCTCCTCTCTACTCTTCTTTATCTAACACTCTCAAAACCTTCACTTTTTCAGTGCTTCTCTTAGTGGCAGGCTCTGCTAGCTGGGGCCTGTAAATGAGTAATTGCCAAGAGGCAAGGTGTAAAATCCTTTCTCACGCAGGGGCTTTAGAATGGAAATTCAGTCACTTGGGTCTTGCTTTAAGCAGATGCTTTCACATCTGCACTGATCTCCTGCATCTCTGGGGGTCATACTTTCCCTCTTGACTCCATTTTCCTCTCAGTAGCATGACTATCAATACTGACCCACACTGTAAAAATGCCCCATATGCTATTGGTGAAAGTGCTCATAAAGTCAGAGCTACCTGCTGTGGACAGCTAGTGTCCCTGGAAAGCATAAATCCTGGTGCATGTTTGCCTTGCGAGTCTCTGCTCTTGTGGGCTCAGAGCTCAGGGAACATCAGCACCCTGCTATCAACATTTCTAGCTCTGCAGACATGGCTTGTCCCATGAAATACCTCTTGGCTTCTTTATCCACAGGGATAAAGTCTTTGAAATCCAGGACTCCAGCCAGACTGTTAACAAGATAATCATTGTCATGGCATCTGGGCAAGTGCTTCTGGAGAACCATAGGTTGAGAAATGTGATTAACTCCTTGGACATGGCTATGGTCAAACTCTATGCTCCTGGGGTGAGTGGGAAGCACCATCAAAGTCATACTTTTTTTGCATCAAAGCACATGTGTAAGGGAGTGATGTTTCCATCCATCCCATGTGTCTGCTTTTATGCTTTAGCAGTGGGTGAAAGGAAAAGTAGCCATGCATTAAACTTGCAGGATGTCCAGTCTGACCCATCCATTTCACTCAGGCCTCCATCTTCTTCATATCAAAGAGCTTATTTTGAATGAGTTAAGGAATACATCCTACCTCTAGAGCTTTTATTATTATCTTTTTTCTTTGCAAATAAGGGCTTTCTATGCAATCTAGGATCAGGGTTGCTTTACCAAGCTTTCAGAAAACTCCCTCCTGCTAAAAGCTTTGATGTTTTTAATGGCAATCTGGGAATTCGCTGGTTTTGGTCTGTGTATGAAATGTGTTCAATCTCCCTGTCTTCTCCCTAGATTGGGGAGTTCATAAGCAACCAGTGGGTCCCAGAAGAGCTGCAGAAAGTCAGAGGTGACAGGTTCATTCTATCCACACATGAAGATTTTGACAGTTTCCTTTCAGAGCTGGAGAGAGAGACTCTGAGAGATTCAGGTAGAGGAAATCCCACTCCTGACACATCTTTGTTCTCTATAACTTATAGAGTGAATCTGTAATGGGGATAGTTTTATTGCTCAAGGAATGTAAATTCACATACAGATCTTACCTGTTCTGGTAATCGTTTGCCCAGCAACAGCAAGTTGCAGCAAGTGATTTCTATTACACTACTAACAGTCCTCTTCAGACAGACAGCCAGGAGGACAAGAGGATGATATTTGGCATCTGTGACCTGCAGGCATAACAGCAGTACAGAGAAAGGTGCTTTACCATGCATTCACCACAGGCTCAGTGTTTCTGTTAAATTACTGCCCTTCTGGGTGTGCTCAGAGCAGTTTATTTCTGTTAAACTGTAGCTGCAGCTTTAAGATGCAGTCCTGACTGCATCTTGTCTTCAAAACTCCCAAGTATTTCCCTATTACCTGTAGTCTTGTACCTGAACACAATATTGACTGCAGGGATGAGGAAGAGTTCAGTTGGCAGGCAGCAAGGAGCAGGAACACCGCGTAGGCAGTAATGCAAGGGTTTACTTCACCTTTTGCTTTCTCTCCACCCTGTCACCTTTGTTCAAACTCATTTCCAGATTCAGCTGAAAATATTCCAGCTGAAGCATCAGGGCACAGAAAACCTAATAACAGCGGGCTCCCTTCCTGGATGGAGGAGGACAAAGAGGAGGAAGAGGAAGATGGCTTGCGTACGTGGTGAAGTATCTTCGAGCAGAATCGTGCCAGGGGTTGTCATGGGCTAACAAAGAATGTGGCATTGCTATACCATGAGCTGCCAGACCTGAGATGTAGGTCATGTGAAATAACAGCTGAGCAGTCTTGGTGCAGTTCGGTTGCTTGTTTGAGTGAGATGACTTATGTGTTGATCAATAACACTGCATAAAGAACTTGGCTCTGACTAAGACGGCTGATTGCCACCTTCTCATTCCTTTCCTTTCCTGGGCAGCTTTTGGAACTGAGATTGCTTTTGTCCTGGATGGATCAGGGAGCATTGAGCCTGAGGATTTTGAAAGAGCAAAAGGATTCATCCATAAAATGATGAAAACGCTGTATGAGAAGTGCTTTGAGGTACTCTCCACTCTCTTTCTTTAGCAGGCTAGAGAATGTGCTGTGCTTTAAGCTGCTCTTCACCAGAATTTGAAAGTGCACAGGTTTGTTTCTATTAGGATGGAAAAGCACTTCTGTGACTGGCACGTATTCTCAAGACAATTTTGCTTACATCTCAGCTATACATTCCCAATCTTGATCCCATTAACACTGTTGATATAGAAAGTCTAATTTGTATGCTCAGAAATCCCTAGCTCTGCTATACTACCCGTCTCTGCTTTCTTGCAAGGTGACAGTCATGACTCTCCTCTGATGTCCTGTCTCTATTCCTATATTGTAACGTCTGTACCTACAATCACAGAAGCTCCAGTTAAGGCTGCTTCTTCAGCCAGGTGCCTTACCACTCTTGTTAACCCCAGTTACATATTCTGCATGAAGGTACTTTCCTGCTTCCTCTTGTGAGGCTGAGAAGTGTGGTCCACACACTATCTTTAGGAATGCCTCTATCTTGCAAATGCTTCAAATGTCAGCATATTCTAGGGTACAAATACAGAATGAAGAAATGGTCCCATTCTCCAGACTGTCTTTGTTAATCAGAGCATCATGGCATAGGAGTACTCCAAGGACAGGCAATGTGCAGCAGGAATCAATGAAGGACAATTCAGTAATATCACAGATAATCTCCTCTGCAGCCTGCACATGGGCCAAACAGAGCAGGAAAATGCAAGGATTTAAATCAGTGTTTCCCAAAACATTTTTTCTCTCTGAACTGATAGTGCTTTAGTTTTCCTTAGCTATAACATACGTACAACAACCTCTGTGTCTGCACTAGACATACTTAAAAGCCACTTTCTCCTGAAAAAAAAGATCTTCCTTTCTGCATTGTGTGGCTAATACTTCTTTTGGGATTTCTGGGCTAGATATTGCGGAGATGAATCAACAGCAGTCACAAGCAGGTGCTTATCTGCTGCTTCCTTCCAGTGCAATTTTGCAGTGGTGCAGTATGGGTTTGAAATCAGAACTGAGTTTGACCTGCGAGAAAACTGGGATCCTCGTGCCACCCTCCAGAAAGTACTTGATATTGTGCAGGTGTGCAATGTGACAAAAACAGCATCTGCCATGCAGCACGTCCTGTAAGTAGAATCATAGAATCATAGCATAGTTAGGGTTGGAAAGGACCTTAAGATCATCCAGTTCCAATCCCCCTGCCATGGGCAGGGACACCTCCCACTGAACCATGCCACCCAAGGCTATGTCCAACCCGGCCTTGAACACTGCCAGGGATGAAGCATTCACAACTTCCCTGGCAACCCATTGCAGTGCCTCACCACCCTTACAGGAAAGAATTTCTTCCTCAGGTCCAATTTAAACTTCCCCTGGTTAAGTTTGAACCCGTTACCCCTTGTCCTATCACTACAGTCCCTAATGAAGAGACCCTTCCCAGCATCCCTACACAAAAAATTAAGAGGATGAATTTCTGGGGCCTTACATGAGTAAGGGAGAGAGACATCTATGGACATTCACGTCCTGAAAGTAGTGGTCTGTCCTGGAAGCAGTCAAGTCCATCTGGCAGTGGCTGAATGGCAGGCAGTGGCTCCTATGCCATGTTTTAGAGAGTTATAAAAGCCAGCTGTTGGTGCCTAATTCTTGGTGTGGGGGTACTCAGGAAGCAATAGAGAGACAACCCCTAGCAGTTTTAAGATGTGTGAATATGAAAGAAATCCTCTTGCCTCCTTCCTGTGACTGTTAGCTGCAAGTGCATAATTCAACAAGACTCTCTCTTCCTTCTGTCCCAAGGAGGGAAGCTTCAACTCAGAACTCTTCCCTCTACCCCAAGAGAGAAGCTTCAGCTTTCATCCCAAGCTCTTTGTTTTGATGTTTTCCAGGGATTCAATCTTCACTGAAAGTCACGGGTCCCACAAGGATGCAGCCAAGGTCATGATTGTGCTTACAGATGGGGAAATACTTCTGGATGAAATGAACTTGACAGCTGTGATAAATTCACCCAAAATGGCAGGAATCAAGCGTTACGCCATTGGAGTAAGTTGGGAATGTACTTGGAGCATATTTGCCTTCTATTTCTTGATAGCACCAGGGGCAGAGAAAAGGAGAAACCATCAAATTAGCCTTTGTGTTAGTATGTTAGCAAGGCTTTGTCCTGAAGTCTGAAGTTTAGTTTCAGACCTGCTCTATGTCTCCTCAAATAATATTCCTGCTATCTCTTATCATTCTTTCAGGACAAGAAAATGTTCAGTTTTCTGATGTCTTGTAAGTAGTTGATTTCCAAAATGAACTGTTGGATACAGCAAAAGTATATAACTGAATACAACACCAGTCAGTTACATGAAGATGTTTGTAATGGTTTGGCTCCAGGAGACACTGAGGCTGTCCAGACCATTGGTTTAGAAAGCAATTCCTATTCCTGGGTTTACACATAGTGGCTGAAGCTGAGGTTTTTCCACAAACTGTTGAAGGAAGTAGGTGGGGATAAGGAGCCTCTACAGGCTGATTCTTTTGTTTGATTTGCATCTCTTCTGCAGGTGGGAGATGCCTTCAAAAAACCAAAGGCCCTAAATGAATTGCGGCTAATTGCCTCTGGTCCAGATGACACCAATGTATTTCAGGTGACCAATTATTCAGCATTAGATGGGCTGATTTCAACCCTGCAGCAGAGTATTATTGGTATAGAAGGTAAATAACATTTCTATAGTGAAATAGTACTTTTTGAGAAGTAAAGAGAAAGTAGCTTACCCCCATTTCATAGAATCATAGCATAGTTAGGGTTGGAAAGGACCTTAAGATCATCCAGTTCCAATCCCCTGCCATGGGCAGGGTCACTTCCCACTAAACCATGCCACCCAAGGCTATGTCCAACCCAGCCTTGAACACCGCCAGCGATGGAGCATTCACAACTTCCCTGGGCAACCCATTCCAGTGCCTCACCACCCTTACAGGAAAGAATTTCATTCTCAGATCCAATCTAAACTTCCCCTGGTTAAGTTTGAACCCATTACCCCTTGTCCTATCACTACAGTCCCTAATGAGTAGCCCATCCCCAGCATCGCTGTAGCCCCCCTTCAGATACTGGAAGGCTTCTATGAGATCTCCACGCAGCCTTCTCTTCTACAGGCTGAACAGCCCCAACTCTGTCATCCTATCCCTGTAGGGGAGGTGCTCCAGTCCCCTGATCATCCTCGTGGCCCTCCTCTGCACTTGTTCCAACAGTTCTATGTCCTTTTCATGTTGAGGACACCAGAACTGCACACAATACGCCAAGTGAGGTCTCACAGAGCAGAGTAGCGGGGCAGGATCACCTCTATGACCTGCTGGTCACGCTCCTTTTGATGCAGCCCAGGATGTGATTGGCTTTCTGGGCTGTGAGTGCACACTTCCGGCTCATGTTCATTTTCCCATCAACCAACACCCCCAAGTCCTTCTCCTCAGGGCTGCTCTGAATCTCTCTTCTGCATCCTCAGGTACACAGGGTGATGCTCTGGAATATGAACTTGCACAAGCTGGTTTCAATGTGCAGATCTTGGATAAGGTGAGTGTTCTGCCTTTAACCCTGTTAAATGTTTGTGTGCTGTGCTGCTGTGATACTTGTAAGGTTTCAGGAGGTCTCCCACAAGAAACTATGGTGATACAAAAGTGTGAGACCCATGTAGTCAAATCTTCTTGCAAGCCACTGCTTGCTTTGAATGTGTCAGTTAAGCAAAAACATCGCTTTTATACAGTCTGTGAGTAGGGATGGGATTTATCTTGTGACTCCTATTCCAACCACTGCATCTTTTTTATTTCACTGGGCAAAAGAGCTATCTGCAGTTGATAGCTTCGATTTTGCTGGCAGAAATCAAAGCTACGAACTGGATCACCAATGCACAAGTCAGGGAAGTTATAAGCCAGAAAACTTAGCTCCATACTAAATTGCTTTGCAGAGTGCTAGAGGCAATTGCTCTGTGTTCATCTCTTCTAATTTGCTAATGTTGCTTCTGCAGCAAGTCTTAATCTTTGGTGCAGTGGGGGCCTTTGACTGGTCTGGTGGAATTCTTCTGTATGATCTGGCAACCAAGACTGCTGTGTTCCTGAACGAATCTAAAGAAGAAGCCCAACAAGCAAAATACAGTTACCTAGGTAATAGGTTTACCACTCTCTGTGGTCAAGTGACAACCTGACTGCAGTTTTGCTTAATTTATTGCTGTTTAGGCAGTGTGGCAATGGTGACAATATGTACCTGATGAAGGGCACCTTGTGCTGAACCATACTGGATTTCCAGTGTTTTCTCTAGCAGGGAGATCAGTTCTGATGAAAACACTGTCTGTCTCCTTGTTTTGGGGAAGATACAACATGTTTTCTCCTATGAGTTATGATGCCTTGTGGTACTACTTTGTTAACACATGCCATTTGTTTTCACTGTGCAAGAATACTTGCAATGAGGGGCATTTTTAGAGCTAATAAAGCTTTATGCGGGTGTCTGGAGAAGAAATAGCTTGTGAATTCATACTGTTCTTGTCTTGGTGACAAACAAAGCCTTGCTTATTCACCCCAGTGCTTTGTAGCCTCACGATCCCTCTATCTCCTGACTGTAGCCTTGGTCACAAAGTCTTACCAGGTAATACGAGGTGGTGTGGACTTGTTTGTGTCAGGATAATCCCTCTCCCATTATCTCCTTGTTATAGGACCCATAAAGGTCTCTTTTTGCTTTCTAGACAAAGTACGGTGTATTCTTCACTTCTGTGAAGGTGATAAACCTTCCAGCTTGCAGACATCATAATTGAAACCAGAAAAGTGTAGATAATGGATAATCATGCAGGAACTGGGACAAACACTAAGAAAAGTCATCAGGAATTCAGGCGTATTTTTCAGGACAGTAATTTATTCAATTACCCTAAGAGCTGCTAAGGCAGCTCTGCTATCAGAAAAGTTACCTGCTATTTCCTAATCAGTATTTTTATGAGATGCTGTTTAATCAAAACTATGGGCTCCAACTGTTAGATTATGGTGTAAATTCTTGGATCTCATTGAATCTATAGGTCTGTGTCTCAGACCAAACTCTGTGGGCTTTTTCCTTCAGGCAAAGAGTACGGTACTGATAACGTATGCTGGTTTTGTTCTTGTGTGAATGTACCAGGGTACAGTGTGGCAGTGGTACACACAGAATATGGACCCTTGTATGTGGCTGGAGCTCCACGGCACAGCATGAGCGGGAAGGTGTTCGTGTTTCAGGATGGCCACTTAAAACAAACCCTGCAAGGAGAACAGGTATTGGGCTTTACTCACCAGGGGCTGATGGGCTGCACACATCTGCTCAGAGCTGCATTTTCCCCTCCAGGCAGACTTGGATTTAGCCAGATGTGTATTTCAGGGTCTTTGTTCATAATGCTTTGGGAACAGCAGAAGAAATCATGAAATTTGGAAAGACTGGGAAAAAAATTAGCTAAATGGGGTGTGCTATATTTATGTCCTGTCCTCATGGTTCATGGGGAAAGAGATCGTCATCTGTGGTACTCTTTTTCCCTGTCAAATTGTTGAATAATGATTTTGTTATTGCTAATCTGGTTATAGGATCTGTCCCTGAGGATGGCTGTAATAAAATAAATAATTGGAAATGATCCACATATAAGTAGATATGTGTTGGTTTGTTCTAAAAATTGCCTTAGTGCTGCAAAGGACACTAATTCTACAATGCTATATATAGAGAATTCCAGTGAAAGAGCTGCTTGTCTTTTTCTGGAGCACAGGTTGGATCTTATTTTGGATCTGAGCTCTGCCCAGTTGATGTGAACCGTGATGGGGTGACAGATCTTCTCCTTGTTGGAGCTCCATTTTACCACATTCAAGAGGAAGAAGGAAGGGTTTACGTCTATCGCCTGGAGACAGAGGTAAAAACACTGGTAGCGTAAACACTCCATGTTGGGGATTTTCCAACCATGCCTAAGTAGTGACAAATAAAACATTCCTCCTTTGTGCTCTCACTGAGTGTGCTCTCCCTGTATGGTAGAGGACTGCAGGCTGAAGCCAGCAGGCCTGTCTTAATCATTAGAACATAAAAGAGAAGTAATAAGAAATAAAACCAGTCTGTGCCTAAGGTATACGCTTATCGCAGTGGGAAGATATCGTGTCTTTAGCCCGTACAAAGGCAATTTATTGGTGCAGACCTTGCTGTGCCAAGCAGCATTCCTTGTGATGCTTGCCATAATGTGCATGGGTAGCTGCTAAAACTTTGCTCCCTGGGACTTGTAGAAAACAAAATGTTTCATGAGCCTGACTCCGGGGTCTGCTACATAACGTACAGGATATGAGTTAATGGTGTCCTTTTGAATGAGATGTGAACTTTCAGTGGGCCAGCGGTGCTCTGCCGGTGCTCTGCTTTGGGCATGTACAGGATGATTGGATGCAGAAATAGCGGTCCTGGCACGACAGAACTCAAACAACGTGCTCCCTCTTGTGGCTTATTCCTGTAATAGTGTGGAGGAGACGGGGTGCTTTCCGTCGTGAGACACGCGCGGGGCTCACTCAGTCTGCTGCTGATTTAGGAAACAAGAGGGCTTCAGTGTGTGTCTGCTTGAGTAGGGCTGTCCGGAGACACTGCTTCTGTGTGAGAATTCGCATGCTCTCAAGGCAGAAGCATCAATCTTCTGTCCCAGGAATCAGCTGGTATCTCTAACTTAATAATTGTTTAGGACTTCATTGTTCACCTGTAGGAATTATTAGCGTGCAGAAAAATATTAGCGTGCAGTAAGATTATCTCTTTTCTTATGTAAGAGCTACTGGTGCTACATCTGCTATAAATGGATTTCCTTCTTGGACTTTTTTCAGACTGCATCATTCACCTTAGAAGAACACTTAAATGTGCAGGTGACCTCTCCTTTTGCAAGGTTTGGGTTTACTGTGGCCAGCATTGGAGACATCAATGGGGATGGATATGAGGACATTGCAGTTGGAGCTCCCCTTGAAGATCAGCTTCCAAACTCTTCCTCTTTTGGCAGCATTTACATCTTTAATGGGGATAAAGACAAGATCAAAAGCTCTTTTTCTCAAGTACGTGTCTTGTTGGGAGTTGGCTCCAGTACAGATTGAGAGGGAGAACCTTGTGGTTTTGTAGCATGAGGCTGGGAAGATGGACTTCCACGTGTCATTTGCATTTATGGGTGAGAAATTTGCAGATGTTAGATAGTTTATGTGACTCAATAGGTTTCTGCAGCAGGAGCTGCTCCTTAACTGTAATTACTGGTCTGTCTGCTCAGGCAGAGGAGCTGGGTTCAGGTGCTGGCTGTAGAGCAGCACAGACCTTTGCAAGCCTGCCTGTCCTTTACAGGCCATTCAGGGTTAGTGTTCTGCATCACAAGAGTGTTACGGAACCCTCCCCACAGCAGCCTCCTGAAAAGAAGTGATTTTCCCAAGGACAGGGGAGACTTCATGACATATTCGTTTATGTTTCCCCTTTTTAGAGAATAAAAGCCTCTGAAATTTCTTCAGGACTCCAGTATTTTGGACAATCCATTGATGGTGGCTTTGATCTCACTAACGATGGTCTCCAGGATATCACAGTAGGATCACTGGAGAACGTGATTGTGCTACGGTAGGTAGTAAGTTCTGTTTTTCAGTGTGCTGAGGAAATGCTTCAAAGACAAATTTAGAACCTGTGTTCCAAGCAGTGTAATGGTTCTATTTTTAATTCAGTGCCAGAGGGACGTAAAAAATATTTCCCAGTGCTAGAAATCGTATAAAATGTAAAGCCTTTAGCTCAAGTTGCAAAGGCTTTTCCCTTTGTATTTGTGAAGCTTTGAACTAGCATGAGATAGTGAACACGAAATGATTAACACAGATCTAGGTCTAAGGAGACTTTGATGTCTGCAGTTCAGACATCAATGTAAGTCACTTAGGCAAAAAAGATCATTTCTTTACATTACATTTACATACCTCATTTTCAGTCAGACATCCGGTAACTGAGTGACCTGTGCAGTCCACAAAGAGTAAGACATGGCAGACAGATTGGATTTTGTTCTTGCATTTTGTGTTTGAAAACGAATTATAGATAGAGAATTTGAGCCCCTAGATAATGTGTTTACCTGATGGAAACATAAACGGCGTGTCTAATTCTGAAGCTCTGGCCATAGTGGTGTATTTTGGCTGTGTGTTCCTTCAGACTCTTGGAACTTTGTGTGTTCTGAACATTCCCAGCAGAAAGTGGAACTTCTGTAAATAAGCCGCCTGGTCCAGGTGAAATGCCATGGAAATGCTGAGCAGTTCCAACTCTTGCTGCCAGGCTTTCTTCAAACACTTTTCCTGTAATGTTTGGATTTGATTCTGTCCCTTATGTGTTCTTCACCGAGCAGCTCAAGACCAGTTGTCCGCTTTCTTACCAGCATGAGATTCAACCCCGACAGAATCCTCATTTTCCAAAATAACAGCCTTGTTACAGCAGAACTGTGTTTTGATGCAGCCTCCGCTTTACCGGTGTCTCAACAAGGTAATGGGTGGGAATTGTGATCAGATTGCAATCCTGCAACTGTCCTTGCAAACTTGGCACCGAGGGCAATTGCTGGTACATCTAACAGAGTTCTTAAAATCTTGCAGAGTTTTCACAGTTACACATTTTCTACACGGTGGACTTAGATGTGAAAATGGCAAAGAGGAGAGTACAGTTTGAAGATCAGAACACCAGAACAAGTGGGAAGCTGTTGGTCAGCGAGCACATGTGCTCTGAACTGCAGCTTTACCCCCTGGTAGGTGATGTTGGTCAGACTTCATGCAGAAAGAAGGGTTGAGAGGGTAGGATTTCATAGCAGAATCTGCGTGATGATGAGTCTTGAAACATAAAAATACTACAGTGTGGTGGGTTTTCTCAGTGTTAGACTTGTGAGCACGTTTTACAGCTGAGGCAAGGGATGTACAACTGTAGGAGAGGCATGGAGCTGTGCAGAATTAATGCAAACACAAGGAAACTCTTTTCACAATGCACAAATGAATCACTGAACACATTATCCAGAGGACGTTATGGGAGACAAATGTCTAAAGTGATGCAAGAAAACCTTTTATAGGCTTATATTCCACTGATACCTGTTAAACACAGGGGCCCAAAGAAAACTTCTGAGCTAGAAGGTCCCTAAATGTGAGAGAAGCTGAAACAGAGATGATGTGAACACTTCTGCATTTTAATACCCAACTTCTTGTTTTTCCAACTTCTTGTTTTTCCTTTCTTGTAGCCATGTGACTTTGACTGTTTTTCCAGTGTTTTTCTGAGAGTTAAACATGAGGTCTTGAGCGAAAACGATCCCACGGAGTTTGCTGTCCCTGTGCTGGATAGATACCAGCCATCAGAAATGCACTTTCAGGTAAAACACCAGACCAGCAGCAAAGAGCTTTCTGTCTTAACTTTGCTTTTGACCACTTTTGACTTTCTCCTGTGCCTCTGTATAAAATGAGATTGGATGCTACTTGTGAATGAAGGTGGTCCGTGTGTTTTGGGAAGTACTTCTCTCAGATACTGAGCTCTCCATTGAAACTTATATTAAGACTTGCTATTTGGATGGGGTATTTGGTAGCAACAACTATACAATTGCCTAATGTATAATTTTAAATTCTACTTCATTTTAAAGTAACCTTCTAATTTTTAACCACGTTCAAACTGTATTTATAATATTCAGTTTTAGTTGCTTGTTTCAAGTCAATATTTAGGAGGCTGCAAACTTCTAATAACCTTAAAGTTAAGTCTGATATCCTGTCTCCTCTCTTGTAGTTTAGTAGCTGGATTCCTATAAGCTAATCGAGCTCTTTTTTACAGTTTCTCTGAAATCCAAATCACAGCTTGTGAACAAATTGCATAAAGCTCTGTAAAGAGGCAGCTTTTGGCTATGTGATAAGAGTCTTTACCACTATTCAATATTGTATTAGCTGCCCATAAAGCAGAGGACAGAGATGTTAAGAAAACATTTAGCACTGAGCAGTAATGAACACTAATTACTATAGTTACAGTGCTCTTAGGGATTATGACGGTGATGGTACATTAGTTTCCTAATAATTCATCAGATTCTGGACTGTTGGTCATCATTGCTTAGTGCTTATGCACACAACGGATTATTAATTCTCATTGAAATTCTCCAGAAACATCAGCCACAGGCAGATTTATCTTGGTGAATAAAACTATTGCTAAAGAAAGTAACCTCATGTCTACAGAATAGTGTGGCTGTAAAAGGGCACAGCACATGAGCATATTTATTCAAGAAAACCACGTAATCTCTGGAAAATAAATTAATATTATTGCCCTGTAGCAATCCAGGGGTAAACAAGTGGCATTTCTTTAAGAAGACCTTGAGCCCAGTGAAGACTTCATGGTATAGCTAATGAACCTTGTCCTGGGAGTTGAATTACAAAACATCATCAATGATTTAGCGCTGGAGGGCTTTTTTCCAGCTTTTCCTTGATGGAGGTCATGGAATTTCAGTTGTCAGAGAATGTATGTTTATGTGTAGATATTCTGAATCTGCTACCTTAGAAAAATTAGGGCTGCTTAACTTGCTCTGTGTTTGCCTTCAGTTGCCTTACAAGGAGGACTGCAATGAGACCATCTGTGATGCTCAGTTAACTTTGACAACTCAGATGCAGTGAGTCATAGTTATTGCATTACCCAGATTTTGCATTTATCATTCATATAAATTGACATCTTTGTGCTTAAGATGTTTTCTTTAAATTCTCAGGCAAGATTTTCTGTTCTTCTTTTTACCTTGCTTTCCGTTCAGTTCATCCTTTCCCCAGCATCACATTCACACAGTATTGTTAACTTCATGGCTCCATGGGTGTTGTTGGGCTGTTCTAGGAGATTTTAGAGGACAGACCAAGGTTTAAGCAACTCTGGTCATCCTAAAATCACAATTCTGAATTTTAATTGTGGACATGTGGCACTGATGCACAGCATAGGACTACAACAAATAGCTGCTCAGTTCACACCTCCTTAGACAAAAGGGTAGCTTCACTGCATTGTAAGTTTACCCTGGAGATCCACTGAAAAGCTAATCAAGCAGAACAATGTCTGAAATCTGTCTTGATGTAAAACATATTATAAAATGTTACATAAAGTAACTGCCTTCAAAATTAAGAAGGAAGCATTTTCCTACACACCCTGAAGAATATTGAATGATTAATTGGGCTATTGCATTATCCTGTGTGTGAAAGCATCTGGAGGGAGTAATTATCAGAACAGTCAGGCCTCTTATTAATAACAACCCTTAGAAATGACATGGGATCTCATTTTTCTGTCTGCTTCTAGAAAGGAATTAGTGGTGGGCTACACTAAAGAAGTGAGCATGAAGGTTTCACTAATGAACAGTGGAGATAACTCGTACATGACAACTATGGTCTTGAATTATCCCAAAACCTTGCATTTTAAGAAGGTGACATTTGAGGTAAGATTACAGAACAATTCTTCAGCTAGCAGCAGACTGCTTAAAGAAAACCCAGTGTAGACCACTATTAATTTACTACCTAAATGAAACTTTACATGAGTTATAGGGAAGGGAAGGAGCATTTCAGTTGTTAGGACTGAATACTGCTTTTATCTGATTTAATACTCCCAAGCTTTTATTGGGCTATTTGAACTTAATTTATTTTACGGGAGCATACAGAGACTGAGTTGAAATTCCCAGTCTGTTTTTATTCAACATTAAAGAGCATTCCTGTTCTGTTGGCAGCCATCCTCTCCTGCTGTTCACTGTGCTCAACCAGTACCACTAACTTCTGCAGTCTTATCTTGTAACTGTAGAATTGGGTATCCAGTGTTCAAGAAGACAACTGTAAGTAGAGATCATGATGTCATTATTTTCACTTTTTCCATACCTCTGAATGATACTTTGAGTAGCTGCTCTTGCATTCTCCATCTCTACAAATAGACCAGAGCTGCCATTCTTTCTAATTCAGCTTATGGCTGGTATGCATTTTCCGAATGTAAGAGATAGCCTTCATATTCCTGCACTTTATTTAATGTTTAATTTCTCCAGAAGGAAACTATGAGCAGAAAATACATTAGCCCTCATGTTTTAATAGTAGCCTGGGGAGTTAAAGAGTATTTACAAGGTAGTTGATATTTCATTGTCTTTCTCTTCCCTTAAAATAGGCAGATTTTTCAGTGATTTGGCAACTAGAGGAAAGCATATTCCAAAATAAGTCCTCAATCATCGTGAATATCACGAAGTGAGTATTGCTGTTTTCATCACAAAATACCTGATGAACTAGGAAGGGTATATCAGAATTCCTACTCAGTGTCCATACTATTTATCAGTCACAAAACTATACTTTTCAACCTTGGATCTATGTGAAAAATTTCTCCTTCCCTTATGAAAATCTTAACTTTGCTTATACTTCATTATTTCAGTGAAAGATGGAGCACCCTTTAAGGTCCTTAAGTGTAGTATGTATTTTAAAGCTTGTGTGTTCTGGCATCCTCACACCTTAGCAGAAAGAACAGATAATTAAAATATATATCCAGCTCTGTTCCAAGAAAAGCTTTCACATGAAATGATGGGAAGAAAACATAGGTTTAAGGCATTTTTCTTGATTAGGGGTTATCTAATGGCTGGAAATTACCATTCAGATTCCTTTCTTGTGACCTTCCTACCTTTAAAAGGAAATGAGAACTCATCTCTGGCAGCTGTACTTCCTTGCGAGCACACCTGAAGCCAAAGGGTTCTATATTAATTCAATGTCCAGTTTTGTGAGGGGTAGAGGCTTTAAATTTTTGTTTAGGAAAGCACAGACAAGCCTTGGTTTGTGGGGAAACAGTTCAAGGCAATGACAGCTTTGAAAATGTGTAGTAATTACAGTAATAAAGGGCTACTCCAACACTCCTGTACCACGTCATCACTGTTTCCATCCCTCTTGTACAGCCAATATTAACAATTCTCAAACCATAGAAACAAAGGACACAAACAGAAGGATAATGAAGTGGTTTCATCCCTTTTTTTAAGCATGAACATAAACAGCACCATTCTGACCGAAGAACACGTCCTTGATGTCAGATACGCGTTCACTGCAGTCCTTACCAGGTTAGTTTTAAGAAGATTCAATTATATTTTATTCCTTTAGTCAAGTAAAGGCAAAAGGATTTAGAAGATGCCTGGTATGTTTCCAGTGCAATTTCCATCTTAATAATTTCAAGCACTGCAGATTGTCAAGTCAGTTTCTGTGGTACTAGACAGCAAAAGTAGAGGCTGGAAGACAAAATAATAAAGCTCTATCATAGGCAGGGGGTGCCTAGGGTGTCCCCCTGCTTATCTTGTAAAAAGTAGACTTCAAGATGAGTTCAGAGATGTATCTGGTTGACAGACTGCATATATACACGTATATACAAACTGCATAGACAGCATTCCAGTTACAGCAAATCTGATGACGGTAGCTGTTAATTACACTTAGTGCACATGGGTCATTAGCTGTACTAATTTTTAACACTCTAATTCACTTTTTTGATTTATCATTCTCTTTAGACCAGTTTCTTCAATGTATGTGAATATTAGCGAAGGACTACTTGAAAACAAAGAATTCAGATTTAATGTAAGTACAGCTTCAAATTTAGGTCTTCTGATCCACCTCCAATCAGGACCGATGAACACTTATTACCTTGTGCAATTTCTTCTGTAGATAAATGGAGAAAATCGCTTTAATGCTACCATCAAGTTACAGATTTGGGTTCCCATAAATATACAAGGTCACGACATAATGACAGTCAAAAATGCATCAGGAACACAGGTACCTTCTCCTATATTTTTCATAATCAAATACCTCTTCATTAGTCCTTAAGGGGGGGAGGGGAATACCCTCAGTGGTTTTAAAACCTACACTACCGACCCTTTACATCCTTACAATTTGTAGCATTGTTCCAGGTACAAACTTTGCCAACGTGAACAAAAGTTCAGTGTCAAAACTAAGTCAAAAGGCGGGGGTTCCCCCCTCTGTCCCCAGATAGCCTAACACTATTTACCTTTGTCCTCACTGCACACAATTGGTTTTGGTTTAGGTTTTTTTGTGGCTTTTTTTGTTTTTGGTTTTTTTTTTTTTGTTTTTTTTTTTAAAAAAAAAAAAAAGAATTTATAAGGAAGACAATAGAGGAAGTCAAAAACTTTTAAAAATCTAAGACTGAAAAGGTAAGAAAATTTCAGTGGAGTTGAACCCGTGAACTGAGCCTCCAGAAATCTTTTAATCTCCAACATTACCCCTCAAAAAAAGGACATATGGAAACGTATGAGAGCAGAATAATTTTTGGGGGGTTTTAGACATTTCTACAGCATATTGTACACATCGGTAACCGATCATAACGCTTCCTTGTGCCCACATTTAAAAAGATCATATATAAAAGCAGCAAAGGAGAAAGGCAGCATCAGTAACAGCCCTTGGAAACACTGTGCTCCCTTCCTTAGTGGAAGAGGCTGCTGTTTTGCAAAACTTCATTGGCAGACTCAAAGTTCAGTACTTCCCTGTGGAACTTCTGGAGCTGCTGCTTTATTTTCTTCAGGGCAGAAGTTTTTTCCTTACTCTTGTAGGTCACAGCTTTCAGAAGTTTATCTGACAAGTAGTGCAGCCAGAGGACATTGCTGTGTGGATGATAGTCAGACCAGCTGTTGGAGTTCTCCACTTTCATTTGCCTGTAGATATCAAACTGGTAGTCCCCCTTGCCTTGAAACAGTTCTTCATCAGTGGAAAGGTCACAAAACACAGTTAATCCATCCTTCTCCAGCCGAGACAAGGTGTAGTCAATGATGTTGACATGAATCCCTGCTGTGGGGATTGTGTGTGTTGTCCCATTTAACACATAACTCAGCTTCTTGATGTTAGTTTTCTTCACCAGCACGTTCCCCCAGTGCAAGTCCCTGTGCTCAAAGTACAGTTCCTGTTCCGCCACAGCCAGGGAAGCAGTGACCTGGTGCAAAATGCTTTTTGCTGTTGCCACTGAATTTAACCTGTTTCTCATATTCTCCAAGTCACTGCCCCCAAATTCAAACTCCAGTACCATGAATAGCTGCTTGTCCCCATAAAGGTCTGGCCGATCATTTTCTGATCCTATTACTTCATGGTATTTATCCCAGGCTTCCAGGAGATACTTAGGATAAGCCCCCTGAACACAGTGCACAGAGTACAAGCTGATGAACCCAACAGTTCTATTCACAGACTCTTCAGATAGAAGACTGAGTTCTTTCGATATTATAATCTCAGGCAGAATCTCTCCAAAGCTCTTTTGAGATTCTCCATTTACTCTTTCAGTCCCCTCAATGGGAATTATTTTTAAGGCCACAGGTCCTCTCTCACTGTCAACCTGGAAGACCTCTCCGAACACCCCTTCTCCAATTTTCTTGCAATCTTTCATCTTATCTAGAGGAATGCATTCCTCAAAAGTAATAGGCCCTTCCTGCTGGCATTCCCCAAACACCTTCTCTGCATCTGTAAGCATTAGTTCCAGAACAGAAGAGGAGTTTATAGGAGCCAGCAGGGCCATGGAGGAAGCAGACCAACTACAGTACTGAGCCTTACCAGCAGATAGCATTGCTCGGTGCTCTGAGAGCTGGGATTTCATGGAAGGGGTGCAAAGGATGCTGCTGCAGGAACTCTCATCCATGGTAACTTTCTTCTTCTTATAGAAGGAGAAAGATGCTTGAACCCTACCCCAGGAATAGGAGCTGTTGAGGAGTGAATAGTCATTGCTGCTTACATCTACAGACATCTCTAGTACACCCCTTCTCATTCCTTTTTGCCTCATCTGTGGTCTGGAAAGGGAGTTCTTAGGCTGCTGCTGTCTCTTGTTTTTGAGCCTTTTTGGACGGAGCCTTATTGGCATCCCCCAGCGGCTGGCACTAAAGCCACTGATGCAAGCCTTCCTACAGGTACTGGCCTCTCCAGAAACAACTTTGGTGGTTTTGTGTTTATTCTGTAAGGGTCCTTCAAAGCCCAAAGGAGAGGCTGGCTGTTGCCAGGAAAGTTGGATATCTCCCTTTTTGTTTTGTTTCATGCTTGCCAGCCACACTGACACTTCATGAGAGTCCAGAACCACCACTGGCCTAAGCTGGTACTTCTCAGTCCTGCTTCTCTGAGAACTCGAGGTTCCTTTCGTTGAAGCTCTACTTAGAGCATCAGATGGCTCACTAGAAGTGGCATCATCATACGGGGCAGAGTGCTGTCGATGGCTGTTAACAGGAGACAGTGCTGCTGTGGCTGTCTGGAAGGACAGGGGCGATTGCTCCCGGCAGGGCTCCTGCACCAACATCCTCAGAACCCTGGGGAACCCCTGCACGTCGGGGCCCGGCCCAGCGCTGCTGCCCGTGCCTTTGGAACAGGGCCGTCCGCCCGCCTCCTGC
>JASSUY010035796.1:0-29000 GCA_032466535.1 Forpus xanthops
CCTTGTATTTGCCTTGTCATTATTATTATTGGTGGTAGCAGTAGTGATTTATGTTATACCTTAGTTACTAAACTGTTGTTATCTCAACCTGTGGGAGTTGCATTCTTTCAGTTCTTCTCCCCATCCTCCCAGGACTGGGGAAAAAAAGAGGGGAGAGTGAGTAAGAGAGCGAATGCATGAGTTTGAGGGCCTTAAACCATGACATGCAGTTTAGTGGCTACTGCTTTGCTTTGCTTAATTTATCTTCCTATTTCCATTCACCAAAGTTCTTGCATTCCATTTTCTCTTTGCTCTGGAGTGATTCTTACTCTGAAATTTTATTTCAAAAAACTGAATAAGAAAGGATGAATTATTTGCATTGTGAGAACAATGTTTGTCAGAAATCCGGAGACATGCTAGAGTACCCTGCAGTGTGACAGAAGCGTTTTTCAGTGCTGGGTGATGCAGCACAGAGCCATCAACTGACAGCTGATGCTGACAGCTGATAACATTCTGCTGACAGCAAAATGAATCAGACATGGTTTCATAAAAACCCATTGTCTTGTTGAATTCTCACACTTAATACAGGGAAAATAGTCATTAAAAGGTAATCATCTCTGTTGCTCCTGCCCCATGGCTGGAGTTTTCGTACTCTGTTTTCAAAGAGAAATGTGCTTAGTAAGTTTTTCCTCTAACCATCCATGTATTTCACAAACCATTAAAGAATACAATACTGGGGTTTGTAATTATTTGAAAAAAAAAAAAAAGGCAGAAATCAAACCATATATTCAGTTTGGACTAAAGGAATATATATACATAACTATATTATATATATATTTATGCATTACTTTCTTAAGAAACCAGCTGAAGAATTTTATTTCTGTTTATTTTAACATTAGTGCGTTACAGATGTCAGGCAATAGTACACTGCTAACAGGAAGCTGTGGACTGAGCTGTAGGCAAAAGAAATGTAGTGAATAGGGGAACAACTTTAATGAAAGCTATAACCATTCTTGCTCTACTAACAAATTTTACTGGCAGTCCTAGGATATAAACAGAGGTTAGTGTCATACTCCTCAGGCCTGGAACAGAGTTCGGGTGAGGGTTGTTTTTAGTTCTGTAATATCTCTCTATTTTATTACTGATTTTTTTGGAATTTGCTTTCTGAAAATAATATTTCACTGCTTCAGCAGGATTAGGCTGCAGGGAGGGAAATAAAGCATTCAGCATGCAAGCAACATTACACTGATAGAGCACACGAGAAAGCGTTCATCAACCCAGCTTTGTCTCTGTAGCTGCTCACAAGCCTTTAACACTTCAAACAGGTTAATAATGTGCAGCCTTGCTGAGTGTGTACGTAGAAGCAGGTCCTTGATTAAGCTCATTGGAGGCAGAAAGATGGCAGGAACTCTTTGCCCTATTTTTATTTAAGACTTCGGTGTCTGAGTAACTGCAGCTAAAGAATGACTTCATATCTTTTTCAAATAAAACAGGCATCATCTTAAAATTCTTACAACCAGAAACAGGGTATCGATGATTTTTTAGATAGGAAGCTGAAAAAATGCTTGGCAAATCTTTGGTGGGTAATCTGTACTTCAAACCAGTATACTGTCAGTGATTCAGGAGTGCAGGTGAACAAACATAATCATAGAATCATAGAAGAGTTAGGGTTGGAAAGGACCTTAAGATGACTTAGTTCAAGACCCCCTGCTATGGGTATTTTGGACCCATCTTTACTAGAATGTTAGAGCTGGAGAAATCTTGTTACTACAGTCAGAAAAGAGCAGAGGGACTGATGAAAACAAAGTGCATGAAGAGCAGGTAACAGGCATGAAGAAAAAAAGCTGGCAGAAAAAATTTGTAAATTGTGGTGACATTGAGGAAAATTGATAGGAAGGGAGCATAAACCAGACCTGTTTTGTTTCCTGAATCATTTTAATAAGCTCTCAGATCCTGGAACTTGTGAATAAAAGGGCTAAAAATGAGGTTTGCTATATGATGGTTTTCAGAATTGCTAGATGTAAATAATGTAGTTGCCTTTATTTTATTTGTGTAGATGATCAGCATATTTTAAGGTGAAAGCCATAATTTCTGTTGTATGAGTTTTAATGTTTTTGGCAAGATGATATGGTGATAGGACCCAGTCTGGTCCGTAAGGAGCAAGGGCTTTGTGGTTCTATTCTCTATGAAAGTGTGGGCAAGTCATTAAGAAGTCCACAAAGCAATGTAGGTGTTTGGAACCTACAAGTATACTAACAAATTTGACTTCAAGGGTCTTTATCCAGACTGAAATACCATTGAACTGATCGGTTTAATTACAGTTTATAGCACATATATATATATATATATACACCACAATTGAAGCAAACAAAAATAATAGTCATTAACAGGTAAAGACTTTTGTATATCAGAATGGAAGCCATTTAAGTTCATACTGTCTGACTTCAAAACCCTGCTTATGTAGGCAATTTTATGGAATTCAAGCAAATTTCTTTGAGGGTATTCATGTTCTACAGAATAGCTTTGTAGATACTTGGGTATGTAGCTAGGCCTTAGTGTTTCAATTCTTAGCTGAGAAAACCTTCAGTGCATTTAGGTTTTTGTACACTATTTCTTGCTGTGATTTTTGAATGATGTATAAAATATTGTGTCTTACATTAAGTCTTGTGCTCTTTCATTTTCCTTTCGTCTCTTCTATGTTTCTGCTTTCTACACTTCTATGTGATGTCTTCTATTGTTAACAGAATTACAGTGCTTTGAATGTATTATTTGTTCAACAGAACATGCAGAAAGTGTTGTTTTTTTTTTTTGAAGAATGTCAGAACCAGCCTGATTTCTGGTAACTTCTGCTTTGCATTCCAGTATACCACCAAAATAACCAAGGACTCATACATGTATTCAGCCTCTAGTTGAATCAATTCCCATATGGAAACATTGAGCTTTGTTTGTTTCTTACCTGGGAATTCCAGCATAAGGAAATGTAGTGGGAATTCAGTTGGACCCAAATGCCTTATTCCATTGGCACATCTGGGCTGAGAGCACAGTTAGTAAAACTAGTTACCAAAAATGTGGATTTAAAAATAAATACAGATTTGAAGACCTTGCTGTATGCCTACAACTTAATAAGACAAAAAGGCAGCAGTTTTTTACAGTGTTCTTAAGGTAGCAAAGCCTCCATTATTTAAGCTGGATTACCTATTTCTGTTTTCATAATAGTATGCTAAGCATACTTGTTTGATGGTTCTGAATACCCCTGAGCTGTGGATATGCTGAAACAAGCCTAACAGCTACAGTGGGAAAGTAGAGCAAGTATTTCCTTTTGGTCACATATACTCTTTTCCAAAATAACAGGTTTTGATAATTTTAATATATAAAGTAAAACAAATTCCTTTTCCAGTTCAGTTTATCTCAAAAACTGCAACAGACACAGCGATTGCTGTACTATAAAAATGCTTCCTACTTTTATTCTTGAGAAGAATTTCTCTAATACTATTAGGTCTGTATTTTTCCTTCACCACAATTATGAGTTTATTGCTGTAGCTTTAACTTGTAAGACTTGGACTCCTTTTAACTGAATGTGGCAGCATTTGTAATTCCTATATTGGAAAATTAATTAGCCTAGAGGTTTCTATCAGGAGGAGAGGGGGTGGAAATTAACAGTAGCTGAACAAGTCATTATAGTGTTTCTGGAATTGAAGATTAAGGATTCAACTTATATTAAACAGGATTCAGCCTCTACTGGACATCTCCTAGAGAGTCATGGCAGATAGAGAGAAGACAACCAGAATAATATTTGCATTTCTAGGAAAGATGATAAACATTTGTTTTAAATGGGAAATTAAACATGTCGCAACACATTTTTTCTAGCTGATCTATAGAATTGTGATATCATGGTACCAGAACGACACAAGCCTGCCACAGACAGCACTCATAGACATGTTATTTGTGCTTTGAAAAAGTCAGCAGTAGTCTTATGCCAGAGGGATCATATTTTCTATGTTTCCTGAGTAACTTCTAGATCTGCATGAGAATGGATCTGAAGTCTTGCAAGAAAAGTACAAAGTTGTGTCCACAAAATACTAATGTGCCCCAGCTCTGCTGTCTATGAATTTGCTAGGCTAAACTTGCTTATTAAATGAAATTTCACAAGGCTGTAGCCTACTGTGGTTTGGTTACAGGCTGTGATAGAAGTGACATATTACCCCTCTTTCAGCAAGCAAGGTACAGCATAGGCATAACCTTTCCAGCCACATTTATGTAAAGCACATACAGTCAGAGTAAATTCGGTGGGATATAAATTAGGAAAGCCTCAGGAAAAAAGAAGTAAAATCCTTCCCAGTCTGTAAGGGAATTGATATTTGCAACACACCAGCCAAATAATAGTTATATAAGCTACATCATCAGGAAAAGTTTTGTTTTAACTACTCTTTCATTTGCAACTCAATTGTTAATTCAATGGCTAAAGGTCAGAAATTGCTCATTGTTAGCATTGTCTCCGAATTATATCTAGGAAATCATCATCAGCTCAAATCGGAGGTGTTAATATGCAATTAAGGATCACAACAGCTTTTGTTGTTGAATGAAATTAGCTGTGCTCCAGACAAACTTGTTATGGAGGGAATACTGCTTAGTTGAGCTGAATATGCTTTCACAGACACATCCCAATTAAGCATTTGACTTTTAGAGGAGCCATGAACTGTGATGAGACATAGTTTTTGTACCAGCTTGGGATAGCTTAGAGTGCTTCTCACATTGCCTGATAGAGATGAATTTAAAAAGGAAAAAAGTAAGCAAATTAATTTTCATAGTGCTTAATGCTGAGCAGTTGAAAGAAGGTAAACTTTATATAAATCAGAATTAGAAGTAAACAAAATCATGCTTACCTTAAACTGTAGGTTACCCCTTCCAGAGATACCATGTTGATGGTTCATAAATTAATTTCCTGTTGGTTCAAACCTTCTGTTTTAACTAGTCAATACCACAGCTGTTGAAAATATACAGAATTACCTTATCAGTTTCTCTTCTGTCTGGGCAGAAATATATATATTTGCAACTGTCTTAAGCTGATTATGTTCCTTTAGACAGCTTCTTCAATTTTGCCAAAATCATTCTATAGGAAGTTTTAAGTCTTTCTGAGCATGACAGTGCTTGTAAATTCAACAAAATTGATTTTTTTTCTCTATTCTATTAACCAAGCTATTGAGTGATGCTGAAATTCTTGTCACTGTTGAATATTATCTGTAAAAATATTGAGCAGAATGAAAATCCAGGACATCTCTGTAAGAAAATGTATTCAACAAAGCTTTCCAGCTTAAAAATAAAACTGATATCTACCAATATTAGTTTCCTAACCAGTTTTGAGGTATTATTGATTAAATTACTCCAGTCTAGACTAGATTGTGTGTTCCTAAATGCATAGATACATCTTCACAGCAGAGATTACAACCAATTCAAATACAGCAATGCAGAAAGCTCTAAGGAATACAGCAATTCATCCAAGAAATACAGCAAGTTCATTCAGACTAGACGAGACTGTGTGTTCCTAAATGCATAGATACATCTTCACAACAGAGATTACAACCAATTAAAATACAGCAATGGGAAGAAAGCTCTAAGGAATCTTAATGATTAAGCATGGCTGAGAAAATAGCCTGCTAATTGAGCTGCAATAATTTGCTACGTGTACAGGCAAATAGCCTGTCATCTCATTTTGTAAATGAGTTATTTTCTTTTGGATTCAGTGAAGGCAGGGTAGCGCATGTAGCAAGTCAGAAATAGTATTTCTGAACCTTCAGATCTACTATGATTTATGTGAATACTGCTATGTTCAGCTTTACTTTGCTTTTATCTTCTATGATTATTGAATATGGTTGAAAACCATGTTCACTCGCTTTAAAGGACACCTGTATGACTAAAACATTTGTGTTGCTGGTGCAGCTGCTCACAAACAATAGGTTTGACTTAAATGCATGCAGTGAAAACTGTTTTACTCCTCAGTATTACGTGTGCTATCCCCACAATCTATGGAAAAACATGCTTTCATCAGAAATGTTACTTTGATACTGAGAACAGACTTCAGGGGAGAACTCAATTGCATTTTTCCTCCTCAAAGTAATCTTCCTTCCATACTGTAATTCTGCACCTAAAAGTGCCATATATTATTGTACATTGTTCCACACTTAGCAAAGTATGTGAAGGTGCTAACAGGTAACGACATACTATATTTTTCAAGATCTGGGGGCAGTTACCTCCCAATAGAACAGATTTAGACTGTTCTGGCTATTTGCTCCTTTCCACCAGCATCCTCCAGAACTCACTAGATGGCCATGTAGCCTTATGTATACTTATATGTAAAGTTTAGGAGAGTAGTAGTAATCTCAGCAGTGTTTGATAATCTTTTTTGAGTAGAGTGCATTCCAGTATATGACTTGTTTACCTTCCCATCTAGGTCATCTTGCTTTAACCTTGGCTAAATTAACCCCTGATTTAACCTAGATTCTCCTGCTATAAAAACAGGTCTGTCTGTACCAAATTTTGCAGTGCTTCCTCTAACAACCCCAAACTTCCTCCATCAAACAGGATTGAGTACACTTCTTTCTCAAAAAGAGGATTCTCTTTGCACATACATTGTTTGGCAGGGAAAAATAGGTAATTGTAACTCTTTGTTCCATAATATCTTTATCAAGGTGGTTTTATCAGCACAGTCATGAGGAGGAGCACAAATGGAAGAGTCTTCAAATACACACACAACCTCTTGAAAGCAAACTGATATGAGTTCATAAACTGAGTCCTAAGCAAATGCATAAATGTGGATTGTGCTCTCACTGAGTTAAAGAGTGAACCAAATGCACTTTGGAACCATGCTTGTTAACTGAGCAGGTATAGTAGATGAAGGCTTTATCAGACCAAAGATAAATGCACTTGATTACTGGCAGTACTGCCAGATATTCCAAAATAGAAAATTGTTTCAAGTAATCAGCACCTGAAACAATATGCATCGGTTTCCTTCTGAATTTTAATTTAGCTAGTGAAATATGCTCATTCTTATTCTGTGTATATAACTTATATTTTTTTTCTCAATGTATTCCCTGAAGTCATATATTTTAACAATCATAGAATGATTTAGATTGGAAGGAAGATTAACAATCAAAATTTAAGCTGTAGACTACACAATCTGGAAAATATTTTCGAATTACTAATTTGTCCCACCTTCTTGACAGCAGTATAGAAAAGGGTGCGGTAGCATTTGTGTTGATCTTGGTAAATTATCAGAAAATGCTTGAAGCTTCTAACTAATTTGAAGAGCACAGAACTCTTTATCTTGAAGAAAACAGGACACCTTAGTTCTTCTAATGATATTACTACAAACTATTAATACAGGAGATACGCTGATGACTCACTGTTATTTTACACATCCCATACTTCTGACTGTGATTGTAGCAGTGGGTAAGATTACTTGTAAAGAGCACCCAAGATGAGTCATTTTCACCAATCCCTTTATATTCTACTTCCCCAGCTTCCATGTTGTTAGAAATACTGGGCTTCTCCATGCTACTAGTAGACTAGAAATACATTGGGAGGGAGAGAAAAATCACGTGATAAATTTATTTTCATATGCACTTGAGCAAAACTAGCACTAAGAATGGAAGCCTTAAAATGATAAAACCAATTAAAATCCAAATGTCAGGTTTGAGTTTATTAAATGAAGTTCTATATAAGTAGTGAAGAAGACATCTCCTGAGATAGTTGAAGCCATAGAATGTCATCAGAATATAAAAAAAAGAGGTAGACTTTAAATTTAGTCCCACTTGTGTTAGTGTGTGTACAGTTAAGGCTGGAGTTGGAAATGAACCTATTGTATGTGACACACTAGAGTATAATTGAAAGCATGGAGTTATAGATTAGAATTGGTGTTTACAGCTGAAAAAACAGTCACTGGTATGATTGGTACGTGTGTTAATACTTCCAGCTTTAACACAGCAGTGGAGAAAAATCACAGACTTTCTTGAGTAAACTGCGTACAGGTTTTCAATAGGAAATACATGCTTGAGTGTCAATCTGAATGCTGGCAGATCAGACTGAATAAAAAGATCCTGGTTTTCAATTGTCTGCATAGAAGATTGTACTTCAGGATGTTATCTTGCCTTATTCTGCCTGTCAGTTGCATCTCTTTCCAGTTTCTCAAGTTGCCTCCATACACCATGTTTTTTTCAGCATGAGCTGTTGTCAGGATGATCTTAACAGCCCAAGATACCTGTCTTGAACTCCCATGTTGGCTGATATGCAGAGTTCTTGGCAGTGTACCCACTGATGTGTGAAGTGAAGCAATCAAGCTGAGAGTGCCATCTCAGTTAAAGAACTGATGCTGGACTCTGAAACAGTCTGTTCTTATGTACTTGAGTATTAATTACTCAGATCTCTCATTTGATCTGGAAACGGTAGGGATAGCAAGCACTGAAGACAACATAGCATAAAAAAGAAAGCAATCTAAAAGTACTCGGATTGCAGGGAATCAAATTGTTTGTCAATGATATTTTATAGCATCCCAGCAACAAAAACCTGACAACCTTAGCTATGTGATGTTCAGATTATCATTTAAACTGAATCATAACTAAAAATAGGTTAGCTGAGATACGGGCACTTTACTTTAGATATGGGCACTAAATTAAACACAAACAGTGGAAAAAATCTGGTATTCTTCTTACAAAACAGCAACCTTAATAATGGAAATACTTAAGTAGATACATAAAACCATTTAGTCATTTTAAAAGATCTGAGATAGTATGCTTTAAACCTATAGTTATTAGAAGCAGCTGGGAGGTATCTTGGTGTAAAAGTCCCATGGACTCATCTGCTTCCTCACAAGTTTTTCTACCTGCTGTTTAAGCTCTGTGTAGATATAACTCTAGTCTAACATCTGATGAGAGAATTACCTATTATCATGTACAAAACCAAATATATAGGAGAGATGTGGCATTGAAGTGCAAGTTATCTAGTTGCTATCAGAGACTTCTGGAAGGTAACTGGGGATTTTGAGGACACCCATCTATCTTCATTGCATCTCTTCACAGAGCTTGAGGAAGAAACAATATGGTTTTTGGGGGAAAAATAGCTAAAATAAATTTAAAGCTACATGTAAGTCAGCCATATTTATCATAGTGTTGCAGATGCAAATTCACTGCAAGGATCAGTTTCAAATAGCTATGCAGTTAACAAAGAAAGAGAACAGTAGCTATGAAGTTTAAAGAAGCTATATTCATCCTGCAAATGTTGTTTGTTACAGTATGGTATCTGGATCAACTGCTGAAAGACACTGTTCAACACCCTTATCAGTAATACCTGTGCAGACTGCCGTATGTGAACTATTTTACCATGAAGTAGTAAGGTGTTTCTCTAAAATGAATGAATTCTGGATGTTGTATATGCCCTGAATGTTGAATTAAACCATGGTACAGTAAGCAGTTTCTTTCTTTATGGAAATGTTTTGCAGTGAGCAAGACAAGCAATTTCACTTTATAAAAATAAAAACCTGTCTTCTGATAGTTCTTATAAACTTCCAGCAGACAGCTTCTCTTCTGCAGTACCCTGTTCACAGTGAAGCAGACTGGGTTTGTAATTGCAGTGCAAAATCATTAAAAGTAACTCTTTTATTCAGGGTTTATTGATACACAATATCAGCTTCCATGTTAGATAACTATGAATTCACAAGCTTTCTTAGTGATTACTGGTGTTCAATGATATCTTAGTGGACTTGTGAGGAAATGTTGCTGAAACAGAGCTGACCTTTTCTGTGATTTGTTCATTTTCCTCTGCCATTTCTTTCTGTCCTCTAAGATTTCTTAACTGGAACTGTGTTGATTAATATATTCCAGACCTAACATTCACAATAATATCAATTCTTTGTAAGAAACTTTTATATTATTTTTTATTATTAATATTTCATAAAATTTACGGGACCATAAATTGAAGGGTTAGTGACTAAATAAAAGGCCATGATCAAAAAGCTCCATATTCTCTCTCAGTTCTTTAATTAAGTATTGTGAATATCTATGAGAGCAGGTACATGCTCTGCTTTGACTCATTCCATATTACAGAAATCTGCTATTCATATATATATATACTGAACAAACTTACAAACTATGTTATTTGCATATAAAGTATATAATTTTATATAACCAAAATATATACTTATTCACAAATGTCAGTTTGCAAAAAATGTGAATAGAAACCAAAGTTGAATTAACAATACAAATGAAGCCTGAATGCACTTTTTAACGTGAAGATCTTTTTTCAATTGAAATAATCTAAAATTACATATATTATCATCGGACATCTATTTCTTGGAAAACTACACCAAATTAGTGATCATCAAGGGGATTGGTTTTCAGGATTATAATTTTGGTGGTTTAGAATTAGTGGTCAAAAAACCTGTGATTTTTTTTTTATTTTTCAAATACCAAAAAATAATTAACAAACCCAATACAGCACTAGAAGAAAGACTGCTTTATGATTTAATTGAGAGTAGTATGTCTGTTCCATCACAATTGCTTTTATACTAAATCTTCACCATGACCTTCATTTACAATAGCGATATCCAAACTACTGATACAGACAGAAAGAGCTGAAACAACCCCTGTGATGATAACTTAGGCATTTGTAGTTTTAGTGCATTGCAAGATACCACTTCTGTTTCTGAGCTGATGGATTTTGTTGCTTTAACACCTTGTTTAACTAACCTAGATCCTAGGCTTAATTGTAAACCAGTTTGATGTTTTTTTCTCCATTGATCTCCCTAGAAGGCTCACAGTCTGCTATTTCTGTATACTCTTGAAATCAGATTTTCTTGTGTGTTCACTAATTGATTTATTCTGAAAAAAATCCATTTATATGTGCTTGTTGCATAGAAAGCAAGTGGTTTTAGTGAGGAAGATGTGCTAAAGGTTTAAATATTAAGGTATCCATGCGAATTCACAGAACTTATGGTTTTAGCTTTCTTGTATTTTCTTTAAGCTTCCTCTTCTTTCCACAATTTTTGTTATTACTTTGGAGAAAAAAAAATATTTCAGATATCAGCACAGTATTTACAATAAAATAATTTTACTTTTAAATCAGTCACAGAATGATTTCAGGTAAACACTGAACCTCTCTGTCTTGTTCTGTAAAAGAACATCTTGTATAGGGATAACAATGAAGAATTCAGTGTCAGATGATTAAGAGAAGCGGCTGGTTGATGTTCTCTTGGCCTTTTGGATGAGTAATCCACTAATAAAGATATCAGTTATGAAGAACAACTTTAAAAATAAGTACTAATATATTCCAATATGTATAATAGTGTAAACAATATTTTGCAACTTAGTTATTTAAAACTTGTTAAATTTTTTTTTTCTTTTTTTCCTTTAAGTTTAGTTTAAAAGGAAATAAAACATGCTGATTTTATTCACAACTTGCATGCTTAAATCAATAAGACTTTTTCTGCTTAAAGTATATGCATGCTATGAAATAAATGCACCTGAGTTTGTGCCAAGTACCAACTCACAGGGCAACGGACTCTCATCTATTGCTCATCGTTTGCAATATAGTTCTGGTAAAGCTTTTCAAAGCCTATAATGTAATCATGTAGGAATAGTTATAAAATGCCTGAGGCAGTCAGGCCTCCCATTAACTGCTGCCGATAGTGAAGAGCCTAAATCTTGTTTATCACATAGTGCAGTAATTGCATTTCAAAAGACAACCTTTCTGCTGAGTGTAATCCTAAAATAAAATATGGTAACCTAAGCTCTTCCACTCAAATCCTTCTGTGTATCTTTATTTAAGGACTTCCTGTGAAAGAGTCTGTGGTTTCACCATTTGGGAGTAGCTATTGATGGATCTCATTCCTTTGTGAACCAGCTTATATTCTGAGTTTCAAAACCTTTATTCAGTTACAAAGTTATGGGTATGGGGATTTGGCTAATTGTGGATAGTAATAATTTTATTTCTTTTTTTTTTTGAGCCTACTGCCTGATCACTTGAGCATATATGTAGCCATATTTATGTATGACAGGATTCATTAGCCTTTTAAGAGATCCAGGCTAAAAGCATGTCTAGTCTGAAATAACTGTAAATTATGGTAGACATAAGTAATGTAGACAGTAGTTAATGGGGAGAGAGGGGTACCTTTGGAGGATGAGTGATCCCAGTTATGATGTTGAAATGGCAGAGAGAATTGCTTTAGCAGGTTGCATGCAGTAGATGACTAACTTCAACTGCAGACCTAACGTAGCTAATATTAAGTGGTATTTCTAAAATATATCCCACTTCTTTGTATTTCCCTTTATTCAGTTATGGCATTTATTTTAAATATTGGGATTACAAATATATGGAATGTTCAAGATATGGGAATATAGTGGATTTATGTACTGGTACAATGATACTTTCTATTTATAGGTGTACTGGGTTAATTCCCAATTCATGTGCTGAATAAACAGTAAAAAATAGTGATCTGGTTCAGGATTCAAGCTGCGGTCAGCAATTTGTCAGTGTTAACGTCAGAAGACATTTTTTAGTCATAGCACTTAAAGGAAATATTTGAAATTGGCACCATATTGCCTGTAGTCTGAAGAGAACATCACAATTAGCACTAATTGTTGCCTTGGCAAATTTCATGTAGTGCAAAGGTTAGATAGCTGCGTGGCTTAAGTAACTCAGAACCATACAGCTACTTGTGGGAAGAGATGAACTGGAGTCTTTACTTTTAGGGACAGAGTTCCCAGACAAAATCTGAGGAAAATACTCTTTTTGTCTAGAACTTCATACGATTGTATGTCATGTAGTAATTGCTGAGGGGAAAATGGGAAAAGTTTCAGGAAGGTGACAAGTTGTAGGTTAAAGATGGATGCTATAGTGATGTGAAGAATGACCATCAAACTGGCAGATTTTTATGGACACATTTTTCCAGCAAAATAAGTAATACTTGAGGCTGAGAATATATATCACCTCTTTCTAGGAGACCATTTTCTATTCCTTTTGCTGTGTACTAGTTGTACTCAATATTGGTTTATACTGTAATAAGCGAACCCATATCTTATTAAAACAAATAAATTATGAGTGCAGAATCAGATGTAAAAGGTGTCTCTGTTATGCAAACAAATAACTGAGATTTTAACTCATATAAAGAACATTTATAGTTTGAGGGGATTTGTTGCTTGTTTTTTTGTTGTTTTTTTTTTTTTCATTGTTGAAGGCTTTGGTTTTGTTGTTTTTTTTAAAGGCTGCTTGCAACCAGAAGAATTAGTGTGGTCACTTTGAATTAAGCATTAGTGCAAAACATAAATAATCAAATGAGACTTGAAATCAATTAAAAAATACACTCAGGAATCAACGCTGATGTTTTTTCCAGATCAATTGTCGTGAAATATATTGATGTCACTGTCACTATGACAACATTGTGACAAGAACTAGACACTCTAGGCTACCTTGTAAAAGGATCTGTCATCTAGATTAATTTTTTTATTTTTTTATAAAAAGTAATAGAAATGAGAGCCTCTCCCATAACAGCAGGCTTCATTTAAGGTTAGATGATTCAGTACAGACATCAGATCAAGGTATTCTTGACAAAGTGACAAGCTAGCTTTTCAAGACAGGTAAGAACAACATATTATTCAAATGCTTTTACTTTTCAGTTAGTAAAAACAAGAAATAAAAAAACCCTGCTGTCACTGAAACATAAATATTTGAATGGAGAAAACTAATGTTTTGTATGTTTTAAAAGCATGTCAGGATTTTTATCTGAGGAAGGAAGAAACATTTGGAAGTGAAATGGGTGTAATTTAACTTATAAGAGGACAGGCAGTTTTCTTCTCTGTGTGATAGTTTTTTGCCCTTTTTCAATTTAAAACAATCTCTCCACCTTTATGGTTCTGTTTTATTTCAGTTGAGCCACAACATTTGTGATGTGCTGCACATTTTTATATTTTTAACATTTTTTACCATCCATAAACCTACTTTATTTTCTCCTTGTGTGTCTATCTCATTACTACTATCTCATAAATTTTAATGATTGTGTTTTTCCACATCAGACATACAACACTTTGACAAAATAGCTTGTGAAAATTCTAATCTCTAGAAACATCACAATAATAACAAATGGCATATGTTCCTTTGTTAATCTACATGTTACATCTTTGCAAATCTATTCACCAGCTATAATGTTTTGTTTTATATACATTAGCTGTTTACAGAGAGTAGTAACCTCATAACAGCATAGAAATGCGCCTAGATAAACATGTCTCAGGGTATTTGCATTCCTAATAAGTTTTACTCAGATCCAAAGCTTCTATGGGAAATCATTTGCATCTTTGATTTGCAAAGACTGTGCAAAACTAAGTAAGAAGATTTATTAAAATCTGGCTTTCTTGTTCTTGATTTCAGTTAAAAATAATATAGCTGGTGTTGATATCTAAACATGTCCAAGCATATTTGTCATAAAATGATCATTGCTCCAAAAGAGAACTAGTAATTTATCAAATACAGTATTTGAACATTAAGAAGAAAAATGGTAACTTTGTAAGTTTCCTTTTTACATTGATACATTGTCCTAGTCTTAAATTATTCACCAAGTTAAACCAATTTAATGGGAAAAAATGGATAATCCAAGAAGTTATAAATTAGTTAATATTTTTTGTTGTTAGTAAAATTACAATGTTGAGTCAGGATTTTTGCTTATAGAGTTTGAGGATAAGTATTCAGGAGTTAAAAAGAATAGGGCCTACAAGAAATCTGAAGAGGGACTTTTTACATGAGTATATAATGATAGAACAAGGGAAATGGATTGATTTAAGCTGGCAGAGGGTAGATTTAGATGAGACATTAAGAAAAAATTCTTCGCTATGAGGATGTTGATACATTGGCATGGGTTGCCCAAAGAAGCTGTGGATGCCCCATCTCTGGCAGTGTTCAAGGTGAGAATGGATGGGGCATTGAGCAACTTGGTCCAGTGGAAAGTGTCCATGCCCATGGCAGGAGGTTTCGAACTAGATGATCTTTAAGGCACTTTCTAACCCAAATCATTCTGTGATTCTATTATTCTATGATTTTATGATCTGAGGGGAAAAAACACCAAGGTAACAGCAGTAGTCAACGTACCAACAGTGCTCAGTACAGAGTGAACAAAAAATTGGAGCAAATCCTCCCTCCTCTAAATATTGGCTTCAAAAGTTCCTGTTAGGCTGTGGTGACTAATGTGTATTAGCTGGAAAATAAATAAATAAATGAAATATCTATGTTGAAGAACTTTAAATTTTCATACCAGAATTTTGATTAACAGACTGAAATTAAGTCACATGAGCATACAACCTTTGTATAAAGGGATCAAGAAGCAATAATCAAGGAAAGCAGTGTGGTCCTTTGACACTGTACTGTGTGAGATCATTCTAAAGCTGCCTCATATCAATCAAGAAGTGAATTACAAGAAAGCTATTCCTTCCCTTCTTAAATGCACTCAGTGCTCAACTTCAGCTGAAAGATCTTATTCTATTGCACTTAAGAGCACAAGATGGGTAGTGGCTCTGTGGGTGGATCTCAGGCACAGGCAAGATAAGACAACAGCAGGGCATTAGACCACAGAAGGTGACTTTTCCCATAGAGGAGCCTGGAGAAACTTTGCTGTGGCCAGCAGAGGCTGGGAGATACCATGGCAAGGGCAGAGAGGCTGCTGCTCTTGGTAGCACAAGTTGCCATTTTCTCTGCTTCCTTGCTGGCTTCAGAATGGTACAAGTCCAGATAGTCTCTGTCCTAGCTCTTTTCGTTTCAAGCTCGGTTCGAGTCCCAGCCTTGTGTTCTTTGGACAGGAATAAAATTAGTTTTGACCACATTGTTAAGAAACCCAGAGCTGGTCCTATCAGTCCATAATTTTACTTCTGACAGAGGTTAGATTAACTCTAACCTTGCTTTATGGTATAAAGTTTGACCAATAGCATCTGGTTGCCACTGACAAGCAATGAGATTGATGTCTGATTAAAACTGAAATGCTGTTTTAAAACTTGGTTAGTTATGTAAATAAGAATAAATAGGAGAAATAAAAAAACTACCTTTTTCAGACTCAGGTTTAAATAATCAAACCTACCAATTTATAGTAGTATAAGCAGCAACCTGTTTCAGAACATGTAAAAACAAGCTGTAGTTAGCACTCACTGGTCCATTTTTGTGGTGCCATCATATATCAATGAAAAATATTTCCTACAGAACACAAAAAGCATTCATAATCAGACTACTATTAGCTGTTATGTGCTTTTAGTGTATCATACAAATATGTGAAGCTAAATCCCTCATTAGTATTTCAAATTAAGCTGACTTTGTATTTTCAGACTAAAATCTTCCTCAATGTCCTCAGTTCTTCCAAGGGTATAATTTTGTAGTATTCTGAATATGTAAAACTACTTTGTTTATTTATTTTTCTATTAAGCTATAAATTGAGAGCTAAGGTATTTTTTTTTGTATGTTTTAGATAAAATCTTAGAAAGCTTTTGAAATATTCCCTTTTTAATTTCAGTAAAATTTTGGAAAGTTTGTCAAGTTTTGAAAATTTACTGTGATTCTAATATGGTAATATCCAGTTGCAATGATATGTTTGTGACAACCATACTCTCTTCAGAAAGGCAAATTGGAGTCCACAATAGAGCAAGAATGATAGGTTTGAAAAATTTGACTGATCATAAAGGTCTAAAGAAAGTGTTTAACACTCTCGTGTGAAAGGTTATTATATAAATAATATGAAATATAATTACAATGAATGATACAGGTTACTTATATAAATATTTCAAAGGCTGGCATCAAGAGGACGGTGTCAGACACTTGTCAGGGGTGCTCATCAACAGAATGACGAGCGATAGCCATAAGTAAATCACAAGAAGTTTCATCTCAGTGTGAGGAAGAACTTCTTTACGTTGATGGTAGCAGAGCCCTGGAACAGGTTGTCCAGGGCAGTTGTGTAGTCTCCCTCTCTGGAGATATTCAAAACCTGCCTGGTTCCTGTGTAACTTGCTCTAAGTGGCCTTGCTTTGGTAGAGCAGTTGGACTAGAAATGATATCCAGAGGTCAATTCCAACCCTAACAGTTGTGTGATTCTGTATTATTTAAACAGAATAGTAATTAAATGAAATTTTGCAGCAGAGAAAGGTATTGGCAAAACTACTTGGGTCTTGGGAGAAAATAAATCTGGAAATGTAGAAAAGGTCTTTTCCAACCTAGCTGCTTCTATTTTCTCTTAGGAAATTTTTGCTCAACAACAAGCTGTTACAGAAAAGTTTTAAAAAGTTTTAGAACGAACATAAGTTTAGATTACACCTCTTACCCTGATTTTGAAAATATGTAGATCAGTAAGACAACATAATTAGAATCATAGAATTGTAGAATAGTTAGGGTTGGAAAGGATCTTAAGATCATCTAGTTCCAACCCGCCTGCCATGGGCAGGGACACCTCCCGCTAAACCATGCCACCCAAGGCTATGTCCAACCTGGCCTTGAACACCGCCTGTCATAGTTGTGTAATAGTAGTGCCTTTCTAATGAGCATTTCTACCTGCTGAGCATATTCTAAATGAAAGTTTGTGTTCCTCTCAGAACAGATGCTTTACTGCTTTTAATCATGTAAGTGAACACACATGAGAGAATGAAGCTGATTCTGTTCTATCTTTGACTTCAGGAGAATAATTGAGTCCCAGTGTATACACAAAACCAACGAACAGCAAAATTTTAAGCAAGGGCATCATATAGATTCTGTAGCTACTATTGCAAATTGTGGCAACAGGTTATGAAGAAATCAGTGTGAGACTCAGTTACCTACAGGTATGCAGCATGCTTAATAATAATAATAATAATTTTTTAAAAAGAGGATAAACCCCAATATATGAATTACAAAATACAAACACAGGCTTTTAAATCATAAAGATGTAATGAGAATGGAAATTTATTTACTTTAGTAGTTTTCTTGCACTTAAAATATACAGCCAGCCATATTGCCTACATGAATGAGAACTGATTCTAGGGGCATTTCTTTCTAAGGGTGGTTAATAACCAGATGGTTGTTTTCATTGGGTATTTTTTTGTTTTAGCATTTTTGTTTGTTTTGGTTGTTTATTTTGTTGATTTTTATTTGTCACACAAAAGTAATTGTTTCACTTCTAAAAAAGTAAAAGGGAAAGGAGATTGCACTATTTAAATTTTCATGTCCTATGTCTTGCTGATTATCATTAAAATTGTATACATGAAATGTGAAACATGTATATATAATTTTCCTTGAGGTGGTTATTTTTATACTTTATTATGCCTAAGGATTTTTTAAAATAACAGTTTTATTTGGAGTTTTTTTACAGTGGCAACTTCAAATGTAAATTAATCTCATCTTGGCATTAGCTCAGATCAATCCTTATGTAAGAATAATCCACAAAGGGGAAATTGCAAGTTCTTTTTCAGACTGCTTTTAATAGTCTTCCATGATTGTCCCTTCAAGCATAAACTGGAAGAAGATCCTTTATTTTAATTTCTCTCTCAAATTTGGATTAGATTCTTTCAACATGTTGAATACTTCATACAAGTCTGCATTTTCTGCAAGTAGTTGAGAGAAAAAAAAGTGACCACATTTCATTTGCAGATGGCAGATTTGCTTCCAGTGTTCTTACCTTCTGAAAAGCTTGAGTGACTAAGAAGCATTTTCCTTCCTTGTCTTAGTTTATTCTTATTTTGTGCTGACAACTCCCCTGTGGTGAGATGGACAAAAGCTAAGAATTTTTATTATGATGCCATGTCTCAGTTAAACATGTTCATTGAGTAATGGAAACTCTGAAAAATTACAAAATGATGGATACATTTTCTGTTGTTCTGGTTATCAACAAAGGCCTTTGTGACAGAAATGCCTTATGCTCCATATATTGTAGAAATATCTGCTGCTGCATGCTAGGAAGTGCATAGAGCTGGTATCAAATGAATGATTGCAATGAACTTTGCACTTAATCAGAATGTGAATACACATTATTAAACATTTTTTCCTCATAAGGGAAGAGTAATTATTCCAGGTGTTCATGCATTAGTAATTACTGTGAATTCTGAGAACAAATGGTTCTCAGTACATTGGTGAACTGACTGTTCTCTACTTGCTCAGTCCCTTCATTTGTTGCTTCTGTCCCAAAGCCTTTGAAGTATTGTCACTGCAAAAACTAGTTAAGTTTTGTGATAATGTTGAACACTTTCACTGTGTATCTGATCCTCAGCCTTTGTGTGCGGTAAATGCTGTCTGTGTATAGCCTCATCCAGAATGTGGGTGTCTCAGTGATTTGTCTTGCTGGTGATGCTTGTGAAGGGTGTAAAAAAAAAAAAATATCACATTTCAATAATTATTTCTGTAACACATTCATTTATGAAGATACATTGCACAATACACTCTCCGTTTCTCCACAGAAAAGATATACGTAACATCAGTAGCACTGACAATGGATATAAAGGCATTTGTAAATAAAACAAAGAAAGCAAATAAGCCCTTTAATTGCTTGAAAAATCTTCTAATTTCTCTTGTTTCAGAGAATACAGGCAGCAGTATTCCCAGTATCTAGCAGTAGGCTGTTAGTTAGAACTTGTCCCATGTTCAGTTGACTTTATATTCTTTAATTTCTGCGAGCTGATGAAGAGAATCTTTTATTATGCAAGATGCATGTAATATTTTTTTTTTCATTTGTGAAAACATTATCACAAGATTATTGCAGAAATAAACAATTATTAAAATGACTTTTTTTTTTTAATGGAACTTCTCCTTCAACTTGAATTTCCATGCAGGTGTTTGGGTTTTTTCTAATTTTCCTGCATAGAATACTTCTTTTTTCTCGTGCTGTATTTCTGATTGTTTATCTAAAAATAAGAACCTGGAAATTAATTAACATTAACTATCAGGTAAATTACTAAAATACTTCATTGTTAATAGCAGAATCATTATGAATGCATTTTATTTACCTTCTGTATTAGACTAACTGTATCAGGAACTAGTGATTTCCAAGCTGCTATCAATGGTGGATGCCCCAATTAATGATCCATCAGGTTGCAACAGGCTCTGCCTTTGGCCCCTCCCTTTTTCGTCTCACAGGAACACATTGCTATAGTCTGTATGAAACATATTATTCATACATGTATTAAAGCAGCATGGTAGGAGCTGTTGTCAGTCTCTTAAATATATAACTAGATATATATTTTCTAAACTGTATGATAATTATACACACATGTGAAAATAATGTTATATATTCAATCATCTTATGTGTTTAAGTGTATTAATTTAATATAAGCATAAGTGTAATGCTAAATAAACACCTGAAATCTTAATGAAAGTGTCTAGCAATTGCATGCTCAATTTTTCCAGGTTTTCCTATGTTCCATTGCAGTTGACGTAAAGACTCATATTTGGCCATTTTCGCATAAGATTTTCATTACGGCATGGCCCAATTTCTGTTCACTGTAATAAAGCAGTTCGTCTAGGCAACTCTTCTGACAAAAAATGGTGGTTTAAACTACTTGTAATCTGTAGGCAAAGAAAGTATAAAATGTATTCAGCTACAGTCTGGTTTTGAAATGGAAAACACTGGAGATTTCTGATCTGTTCTGCATCCTTCCTGCTTGCTCTGGGGACTACTGCTGAAAGGTTCCTGATCTTTTAGGCTAGTACCACAGAGAGTAGAGTCTTCTTGGAGAAACGCACTGTGTTAAGGAAATACCACTTACTTCAGATGTTATCTGTGCTGGCCTGATATACTGTCTGGCTGAAAAATGGGCTGTAGTACCTCCAAGGGCGTGTTGGATTGGAGTGGTTTAGTTATACTTCGTGGATGTGCATACAGAGCTTGTTTCAAGCAGACCTCTGCAAGAGCAAGGATCTAGGAAAGGTTATGGGATTACAATGCTCTCTGTATCTTGTTGTCTTCTGCCAACATTATTTCATGAAGTTTCAGTGAAAAAAAAAGAAAAACATAATGATTTGTAGGAAAATTTGTTTTGAGATGGGAGTGCTAGTTGGAATGTCGTTTGCCTGAACTGTGTTTTTCAGAGGGCTGAGCTTCCCTCTTCTGCTAGAAAAATAGAGAGAATATTAATGTTTTAATGTGTATTAATGTGGTATGTAATACATTCTTTGTGACAGAAGAATGTAAATGTTTAGAGATGAAAGTAAAACATCAAAACTTGGGTGAAGGGATGCAGCTGGATAAAGTAAACTGATTAGGAAAATAGCACTAGTCAGTAAATAAGATATTTTTCACTTCTGAAAAAGAGAAAATGCAATTGTAAAGCACAGGGTAAAAAGATTGACTTCGAAGTGAAAGATTTTTTAAGTATCTCAAAAATATGAAGTAGTCATTAAAAAATTAATGGGAGTTTCAAGGTAGAAATTATTCTTGCGTATGCATGAGCAAATATCCTTTCCATTAGAAAATGGAAAAGGAAACCCCATAAAGATTTGGGCAACCCCATGACATGGCCAATATATCGTCTCTAAAATTTTCACAAGATCTGTGCATTGATAGACAAAAATCCCAGCAGCAAAGTGAAAATACAAGTGGAGGATTTGAAGCAGAGCTCATACAGAAATAAAGTCAAGTTTTCTGTCGCACATATAAGAACCCACAAATATGTGGTACAGAATGAGCTTTGGCACACATGATCACTTCAATATCACTTTCATTTTTTCTTCGTAAAAGGAAAAACTAGGATGCTCTGAGATGGGGTGGGGGAGAAAGGGAAGGCTCTGATATTAAATAAATGCTTCATGGCATTTTATTTTGAAGATTTAAAGATCAAGGTTGAAGGAAATTGAGACATTAACTTGTGCACAATTCTCCATATATTTCTTGTGCAAATCCTTTTTGCAACTTCTTGTGCACAAGAAACTGTAAAACTGCAAAATGCATTTTTTAAGAGGAAAATAAAAGGATTAAAGTAGTATCACATGGAAGAACATTAAAGAAAAAAGGTAAAAATCTTTGTCAGAAATATACTTATTTGATTATTTGATGATGAGGCCAATCAGGTTGCATCAACCCTGATATAAAAAAAGAATTTTGAGGAGCCAGAACTCAAATAGCACAAATTCTAAATTCCAGTATAACAGTGGCAAATTTTAACCAGATAAGCACCCACCCCAGGAAGGATTGTATATTTTTATTTGTACCTTCCCCCTGAGAATTGTTAAAATCTTAAAAATATGAATATAAATATTATAGATTCATTTCTTTGAGAATAATGGCCACTGAAGAAATATTCCAGTTCAGTGATAATATTTATATGTAATAAATAGCTCAATTACTTTAAAAGCCCCTTGTTATTTGACTTAAAGAAATCGTTACTTGCCTGTAGAAATAATGGTGTTGGAGGAATGTTTGAGTAATCTCTGAAAGTTAAATTACAAACATATAATGTAAATAAAGACTAAAATTAATGAAAACCTTCAATTGGATGAATTCTGATTGTAAAGCATATACACAAATATTACGACACCTTGATATGATATAATGGATGGGCTTTTCAATAAACATAGAGTATTAAGGATGATGATGAAACTACCATATTCAAAATGTTACCAGTCTCTGAGGAAAAGATGAATTTGAGTTACTTCTGTAAGATTATATTTTAACAATGGCTAAAGTTCTGATGGATTTTTGTTTCATAAAATTAAGGGAAGAACGTGATTGCTTTATATAACTTTATTTTTACTTGGGAGCTTATGTTGATCAAATAGCCACATGAGACAAACAAGTAAAAATAAACCTAAACAACCCTTCAATTCACAAAGAAAAGCAAACAACGTCCTCCTTCACAGTTGGTTTTGGAATATCTTCAGGTGCTGCTGTCTGCCAAGATGAATAGTTAACATCTTGACAGCTTAAATCATGAAACATGAAAAAATTAAAGCAAGCAAAACTCGAGAAAACAGTGTTTATAATAGGCACTGCTGTCAGATTCAGTCAGTTGTTTTCACTCATGTTTTGCATTGATATTCATTTCATTAGGACAAAATACGTGGATTGGTGTAAGCAGCCTGGATTCTGCATGCTGTTCAGTTAGTAAATTTTGCTGATGCTCTAAGCTTCCTATCAAGTTCAACAACTATGCAAACTAAAGGTCATAGTAAATGCTCAGCAGTAGAACATAGGAAAAATAAAACCACAGAAAAAACAGGTTCTTAGCAAAGATAGGTATATTTATAGTCATGTTCAATGCATCTGGCTCTTAGAAAGAAAGTGAAAATGCTTTGTCTATTTTTAGGGAGGGAAAACCTGGGCTTTTGCAAGGAATAGGGTGGTGGTGGCATAGTGGCTTGGGGCTGCCTTGAGTTGAGGCTGGGTTTAGAGTTCATGTCCTCTCTCTCTTGGGAAAGCTGGTTCTGTTAATACTAAGGTACTATGAAAGATTAAAGAGTTAAACCCTTGTTTTTGTATTTTCTCAGTTGAATGTTGTAAAATTTGAAGCAACTTCCCCAAGGCCAGACCATGCTCCATACATCTCTAAAGGATTTAACTGCATAAAGTTTAAATTCTGAAAAGCTTTAGGCGGATGGCAATGTAGAAAATAAGTTCAGAAAGGGAGTAACATGTCTTGAAGGGCTTACTGATAAAATCCTCATAACTTCCTCTAAGTGAGGGTGCAGTGGACACAACTTAAGTACCAGGAATTCTGATTAAAAGGAAGAAACTTTTTTACTGTGTGGTCAAACACTGGAACTGTTCAGGGAATTTATGGAGTCTCCATCTTTGCAGATAGTCAGAATACAACTGGACATAGTTCTGAATATCCTGTGGTATCTTACCCAGATTTGAGCAGGATTTTGGGCTAGATGGTCTCCAGAGTTGCCTTCCAATCTTAGCTACCCTGTGAAGGTATTTTGGGTCACTTAGTCCTCCTAGAATACACTCAAATTGCAAATTTAACAGTTTATAGAGAAAAGAGTAAGAAACACTTCTAAGAACTTTAGATCTGCCATAGTGGTTATGAATAGTGGGTATTAAAGGTGAATCAATTGCATACTTTAGAAATTTTAATCAATATAATTGTTCAGAGGGAAATTTTGAATCAGAAAAAAAAAAAGATGCAGGAAGAAGAATGGTAGAACCTTAGTCATATTTCAAGACAACTTAAAATGTTTTGTTCTTCAAAGATATAGAGGTGATATATCTTATAATAGGTAATCCAAAACATCATCTGTGAAGTATTTCAACTAAAAAAAACCTCTGAAAACAAACTGAAAAGTTTACTTTCTTTAGAAACTACAGGACTTGCAGGAACATTGCATTAGAAGAGTTAATTTCTAGAAAGTATATTATCGAAAAGTAGAAAAAGTTCAAGATTTTATGTGAGCTCAAGGTTATAGCATAGGGGGGTTTTTAGCTAAAGCAGGTAAGTGATACAAGATCTTATTGATCAATATTCCCTTAGGTTTTGTGGATTCTTCAAAGAGAAAAAAAAAATTGGAACAGTTTTGGTTCATCACTTGCTTTAACAAGTGAAATTTTATTAAATACAAAGAGATATGAAAGACAATCTGAATTGAGATTTACTATTCATTGTTGTATAGCACTGTGTTCATTCTTCTCTAAATATTGATGAGAGAAAATTAAAGGTGTCTCAATCTAATTACTGTGTTTTAGCCACAATAATGTGCAGCCCTTTTGTCCTGAACCCAGACTGCAGCTGGAGGAAAAACTAGTGTAATAAATGAACAGGCTTTTCCACCCTAAGTTCTGCAAATACGTTTTTAGGCTACTGCCAGTCAGCAATTAACAGTCTACTTTGAATGTACCTGTGACTTTTTAAAATTACACATTTATTTGTATGTGTAATACACATATTCCGGATAAACAAAAATTACTTCTCTGATTATGGCTTACAGAGGAGCTTGGATGCACCAAGCATTAAATAGGCATTGTAAAGTAAAAAGTGTTGCTCTTTCTTTAGCTTTAACTGCGCTATTATACAGGAAAATGAAGACTTGAGTACTCTGGCATATGGCATTTACAATGTCTACTGATTACACTGTGGTAAAAAAAAGTAGTTCTAGATGTGAATTTTGGTGCAGTTGTATAATCATCTGAATCAAAGGAACTACATCTTGGAAAAATGTGAAGTATTCCCAAGAAGTATGCACTGGAAGTGAAAAAAATCAGAGTCAATCTTGCAATAGAGCGAATCTTTATGTGAAGGTTGTTTTTTTCTTTGTCCTTGAAACTAAATAGGTGCTCAAAATAATTTGTCTGTTTATAACAGCTATATGCCAGCATGAGTGGAGCAGGGTAGTGGCCACTACTCCTCAAACACTGGTAGTTCTCAAATAAAGGTATTGTACTTCTCCATAAAAGAACCTCTGCATTCAAAGAACCATTTTGGAAGGAGGACCCATATCAGCCACCATCTTGTACCTAGAAAGAAGGCAGGAGGATAAACTTGCTTCTTCCCTGATCTTTAACAGCGAGTGGAGAGATGGACACAGTGAACTTAGGCTGATTTGTTGCACCCTGCAGTGTCAACACTGCTGGCAGAGGGAACCATTCACTCCCAAATACCCACTGCAAGGAGGAACAAAAGAATGAGAGTCTTCCTTCAGAAACACATTGGCAAAAGTTGTAACTCTTACTGGTTTTGTAAAGAGGAAGAAAGGTTCAAAACTTAGCATTATGTTATGTTATGCTATATTAAGCATAGCATTATGTTTTCAACTAACTTCTTTAGCTGCTTCTTGTCTCTGGGTCTCAGAAAACATAGAAACTGTATTTCCCTATAACATCTTGATTTATGCTTAAAAGCTTTAATCTTGCTGCTAGTGCTGAATATTTTATACTCAATGCTAAGTAGAATGTGAGAAATTTTGAGAGTTAAAATATGAGGGGCAAACAAGATCAGAAAGCTGAGAGACAACAAATAAAGGGGCAAAGCAATGGAGAACAGCTCAAAGGCCACAAACAGAGCATCATAAAATCATAGAATCATAGAATCAACCAGGTTGGAAAAGACCTTTAAGATCATCCAGTCCATGGCACATAAGTTTATATGTTGGCTGGTGCTCTGCTTTAGGCTATGTTCTCCCAGCTGGAAATATACATTGTTGTTCTTTAAGAACACCTTGCGAATTAAAAACTTGAATCCTATGTCCTGAATAGCACAAAATAATAAGTTATATGGAGAACTCTGTTTAAAGTTATGCAGTTATAAAACCACTTCAATTTAAGTGAGAAAATAAGGCCCTCATACAATAGAAAAGTTAATTTATGATGATTCCCATCACTGGAGTTGCTTTTCCGGGTTGGCAGGGCGGAGAGATATTATCTGTATGAAGCTTTGCCAGACAAAAACACTGAAAAGAAGGAAAGCACTAACCACAGAATACTAACAGGGTTTTTGCATAAATTCACTTTATGCTTCCTTACAGTTTCTGAAGCTGTGTAGCAGTTTGCTTTTCAGTATCCAGAAGCATTCACACCTTCTACTAAATATCTCTCTCTTTTTCAAACTGAAGGCAGACTTTTTTTAATTATTATTTTTTTTAAATAGATTAAGTTAGTTGTTGATAGTATGAAAAGCATCTTCACAAATGCTTTTAACGCTTCCAAAGCAAATTCTGCTTTTGTGTCCCAGTGTTATTCAGAAGAGAAATTCCAGAGGGATTAGTATCTCCTAGTTTTCTTGATTGGTTTATCTGGCTGATTGTGAACTAAACCAATGATTGGTAGACAAAAGAAACAAAGCGTTCTCAATCCTGAAGAGCCTTTATTGTGGTACTTAATTGCTTCACCTTTCAAAAGCTGAAATTTGGAGAATTATAAATGCTTGATACATTTATTTATTTACCCTTATTTTTGAGAAAGAATCTTTTTTTAGTATTATGCATGCTCTTCTCCCCTGTGTTTTCTATAGTATTATGTAAACTGTTTTCCTTCAGCACTTTAACAACCACATATGTGAAGAAATGCAGTACTGGGAGAAGGAAGGAAAGGGGGAAAATAAATTATATGCCAATACAACTCTACCTTTGGCTCCAATTGTTTGGAAACTTCTGTTCTTCCATGTTACAGCATACAGTTGTACAGAAATGCTGATTATTTGTTAAATCCTAGGAAAGGATAGGAGCTTTACAAGATGAAAATAAATGCCAATTTTGCCCTAAGTGTCTGACAAACAGAGTAGACTTGACTTGGTTGTTTAATATAATTATGGATATCCCATTCCTTCTACATGGCTCTCTTGACTGTCAAAATTATAAAGGCTTTTAACAGAGGTTTGACTGATGGAATTTTGTAAAATATGGATAAACTCTTTCAAATGAAGAGAAGTAAAAGGAATTATCATTTCCATTTTTGAGTTAAAATTCTTGACGTAACAAAGAATTGTCAGGTTATGCCATTATGTGGTATAGATCTAATATGTAAATTTGATTTCAAAAGAGAACAGTGGAGAAGACTCCAGTGAGTTGTCTTTCATGCAGAAATTTTGGATGAACTGGTTTTCTGATCTTTATTTTGACAGTTAGTCTTACCCAGCATTACAGCAGTGCTTGCAAAAAAACTTACCGTGGGTTTTATAATTGCTGGAATGTATGTATAAGCATTTGCTGTTACTGAGTATATTTTTAGATTAAACTAAGAGGATACAGTCATATTCTAATTTGGTTACATTTTAATTAATGATAATGGGTTATAGAAAACGGTTTTAGCACGTTCATCCCCTGTGACATCCCTTACAATTACAGAAACATACATAAGTGGCTTTAAAATAATTACATAGTATCTGAGTCATCAAATTAATCTTGGCATATAGGCATTTGCCACTACTGTAAGAAATTTTTTATTACATGTAGTCATCTGGAATTCAAAAGAAATAAGCTGAAACCTTTTTTTCTCACATTATGTTAATAATTACTTAAGGTTCCAAGGCACAGACAGACCTAAGTACTACTTAGTGTTCTATGATAATGTATGTCTTTTATTCAAACCTGGGCTGCTTGCAAATACAATAAAATACTATTTTATGAAACTAAGTTCTGTGAAGTGCTTTGGAATATTTTTTTCTGAAAAAAAAATGAGATTTTTCACATATACTTACCCTTCTCTTTCTTCCTGCATCAGATTTATGAACTACGAATCAGACTTGGGGTCTGATTAGACAGGGTTAGGGCTAACTCTTAAATTCCTGACTTCTTTAAGCATTTGCAGGATATAGTATTACCAGTTAAGATCATACCTCCAGATGAATAGTTGCAGAAGGACCTTTTCTGACCCTTTAAGACCATGTCATACTTCCTGGTTAGTGATTTGGGTGGGTTTTTTTTTTTTTTTTTCTCTGTTTTGGTGGATTTTTTTTTTTGATTTTGGGGATTTTTTTGAGGTGAGTTGTTTTTTTGTTTGTTTGTTTGTTTCTAAGGCTGTAGCCATATTCCCATTATTAAATTAACAATAGCCATATTCCCATGATTAAACTAACAGTAGCTATATTTCCATGATTAAATTAGCGTGTTAAAAAGTTAAGTGTTTGAGTTTAAAGTTAGGCATACAAAGGGACATGCAAGTATACCCCTTGTATATCCAGTTTAAGTATATCCCTTGTACTCAACGAATACAAAAATGTGACCCAGGAAGAGAGCTCATACCATCCTGAGAAAGGTCATGTGACTCGCCCTCTGCCATTGCCTGTATCTTGCCAATAACTGTGAAAGTTTAATAGATTTAAAAAATGCTTCTCGACAATATAAATTTACACATGGTGGTGTAATTTATTTCTGAATCCCAATGTGAAGAAATCTAAATGGCTGAACAAGTAGGTTAAACAAGCAGTTTGGGCTCTGAGGAAAATTATGAGTGGATGGGCTCCAGGTCAAGTAGACAAGCGCTGAAAACATTTTCTATTAGAATGGCATCTTACTTTTTTACGTAAACTGGATGTTTAAGCAATATTTAAAAATGTGACAACCCTGTCGTTGCAAGGTTTTCTCTTGACAAAATCAAAGCCTTTTTAGCTGGTTTTTCATAATAG
>JASSUY010035796.1:29010-55572 GCA_032466535.1 Forpus xanthops
TTATGAAATCGCCAAGGGCTACTTTGTGCAAAACTTATTACACAGATGAGAACTTTCTCATGTGGGCTGCTCAGTTGATGTCAGTGGAATTCCTCATATGAATATGTTTCACTAAGGGAAAAACTGTGTAGTCCAGTCAGACTTTGAGTTCAAATATTGATTCAGTGAAATGAACTGAATGCATAAATTCTTTCCAACTTGATGATGCCAGTATAAAGCCCTCTAGACGGTGATTTAGCTTCTTGAAATTACCTGATATTTTCTTGGTGTATAGTACTGTGGAGATCAGGACCCATATATTTTTTTTTTCCACAGATTGTTAACTCATGTAAGTACTCCACACAAGGAGTTTCCAAGGAAGTTTTGAAATCAGATCACATCAAGACTGTATTGATATACTAGTTGTTCCCTTTCTTAATACTTGAAGATCACAATTTTCTTGAAAAACAATTTTCATCTGTAATATTGCTGATTGTCTTAAAACAAAACAGAGCTAGAAACCCTGTCAAGTTTCCCATGACCTAACACCCACAGGACATACTATATCTCACATACACTGTCATTCCTGCCGAGCAGGCCAGTGCTGGAAATTGTAATGCCATCCTACTATCACATGGGAAGATCTCTCTTCAGAAGGCCAATGAATATCATCTTTATTTGGATCTAACACCACTGAATTAAAAGGAATTAAGACTAAATTGCTAAAATGGGAGGTAATATATACACATCCAGTTCTGAACTGAGAACAGATGCATGTTTTCCTTGTTACATCACAGTTATAGCTCAGTGAGTCTAGTGGAAAGAAATTTATGCTATGAGTTGATAATTTAACAGAGAAAACCCCTTTCCACCTAAAGTTTAGGGCTGGCTGTCCGTATCCTCACAGAGTGGTTTGCTCCAATATATGGGGCTAGGATTGAGCAGTCATTTAGGGATACCTACATTCAATATAAAAAGGGTAATTGCTGTTAGATCACAGGAGTTTCAATAACATGGTGGAATGTAGGAGTGACTAAATTTCAAAACCAATTCTCAGTGATTGAAATAGTGGTGAGATATCTGCAATAGCAGACGTGGCAATTTGAGCTCAATATGGGGGTGGGAAGAAGATTTCAGATCTTCCCACATTTTTATTTTCAGACAGATATAATGCTAATTTAAAGAATTTTGATGAAGGTTATGTTGAAGATTCAGAGTATAATGCCGATGAAATATTAAACTTTAGATTTTCACTTAGAGGAGGTTGTTGTTCTGAGGTACAGAGTACCTCATTCCACGCTTTGCTGGAGCAATTAGAAAAAGATCCTGTAACTTAATTTAGCTTTGTGAAGCCTTGGAAAGAATCCAGAACCAAAATCACTTTACTTCTGTCTCAACTGTTACTGAGACTCATAACTTCTAAGCCCAAGTATGCAAAGGTTTTGCTGAGTTTCATCTGCCTGTTGCAATTTGATTACAAGGTAACATGGCAAAAGCTCTTCCCTTCCAGAGTTTGCTCTGCTGCACAACCTGGTCGCATTTTCACTCCTGTACAATTGAGACTGACTGTGTTCCTGGACCTGTAATTAATCTTGCATTTCATGTTATTGCTATGATTTTTTTGTGTGCTTTTTTTGTGTGGTTTTTTTGTTTGTTTGTTTTAAGATAAGATCCAATTTAGGGCATGAATTTAATATTATAATTGATTGACTTTGGAATTGCAGTATTTACCTGTTTTCCCTCCCAGTTATTTAAACAGCTACTAGAAAAAAATATGTTGTTAGTACACAGAAAGAAAGATAAAATGTGCATAAGACCTTTTCAAATTTTTTCTTTTTTCTTTTTTTAGGAATCTTTAAGTACAGTGGTTTTATTTACTCTGACAATGCAATGTTGCTCATACTAATGGTGACTCAGTGTTTTACTGAGTCTCTGTGATTAACCAAATACAGTAACAGTACAAAATTACTGTAATTTGGGGCTTGGATCTATGAGACAACTCCACTTTCCTGTTTGCTTTTCTTTGGGGCTGAAAAGGTTAGATGTCTATAAATAGGATGTGATCCAATAATCTGTAGAATTGTCTGTCCTTTGCTTTTGAGAGTCTGTGACATTTTCTTTGGTGATACTGGGTTCAATACCTTCAGAGAAGTACAATTGTACTGGAAGGAAATGGTACAAGACTGATTTCAGCTCCATTCCCCTTTTTTTCATTTCCAAGAGCTAGTTTCCAGATGGTATATTGTTTGCCGGGCAGTGGGGGGAAATGTTAAGTCTAATGGCATGGTCATACCTCCCTTCCACATGTAATTTATTATAATGCTGCCCTAAAGCTGAAGAACTTTCCCTTGCTTCTCAGTGGGGGTCATACATTTATCTAATTACCTCAGGAAGTTATTTTTTTGTCCTAAAAATTGCTTTAACCTGGCAAATTCCACTAAAATCAATCCTGAGTTTTAAGTGGTGATCATTATGTAGTGCTACTTTTCTTAGTGGCCATCAGTTCAGGTACAGTAACTGTAATCTACATAGTGTCTAGAGAGGATTGGTTAGTTATAGCGGATTGCTTCTCTTTTTCAGATTGAAGGATGGTATTTTGTACCTTGAAATTAAAGGATAATTTATACATAAAGACATTTCCAAAGTTTGCCCTTAATTTGATAGTGTTCTGTGTGCAACATGAAGTACATTTTCTATTGTGAAACCTATCTGTACGGTGAGCCAAAGGGAGTAAAGATGCCAGTAAATGTCTGATGCGCTAAAATGTGTTCCCAGTTACTATGTGTGCTCGCATATCTAATACCAATCCACTTTGACTGATATAGACAGTTTGGCAGACAGCAAGATGCTCACACTTGGCTGTCTGCAAGCAAACTTCAAAATCCATGTTTAGGCAGAAAAGTTCTAGTGAAATAATTTTCAGTGGTTTTGAGCTTTGGCAGCTGCTTTTGACTTGTGGATAATTTTTAGTTATTCACTGTTTCTGGAATCATTAATAATGGCAAATGGCAGTGAGTGGGTTGCATCAACTGTAACTTTGAAAAAGAAAAAAAAGAGGAAATATGTGAATTTAATCATGACTTGGAGTCACTGCAGTCTTATTTGTCTATTCTAAAAATAACTTTGCCATGAATAGATGATACTTTTTATCACATTAACATCTGGGCAGAGAGTCAAAAGGTGTGTTTATTTCAGATCATCTACATATAAAAGAATAACTTGCGTTATAAGTACTGTGATGACTAAGGATAGTTTAAAGCATTGATGGGTAAAGGTCAGCTATTAGAGCATGCTGATCGCCCATGTTCCAGGTACTTCTATAACTCAGGCAAAAGGTGGTATAAAAAGTTTAAAAGACTGGTATTCATTGAGAGCAAAACATTATGGAAGAAGAAGAAGGCCAAATTTAGGTTATTTAAAAAAGTGTTTTTTAGATAAAACCCCAAGAACACATCAGCATTTTACCCCTCTTGATTTCACTTTCACCATCTTTTACATAGGAAGATCTCTATAATCAGCATACTTAAAGTATGCATATTTTAAATAAAATATCCCAAAATAATATAAATTACAAATGTTAGATGGTAAACCTTGAAAAAAAAATCATTAACCTAAATTTTTGGCTTTTGAAAACAAATTCTTCCATTTTGTTGTATTACTTCTGTGATACGTGCTGGCTTATGATGACTTCCCTGTATTTAACTATTTCAAAACAAGTTGGCATAATTCCTATTTGAAATTATGTTTTCCTAATTAAGAAATTACCACAATTTATTTACAAAAGTGTTTTGGCAAGATTTCTCTCTCTCACCGTATTTTATATCAGATTAGAAGCTCTTATTTCTAAATTACTTTTCTCTTGGGAAGCATCATAAAGGCACAAGGTTTTTTATTTACTATTGCCAGTGAAATCATCAGAAGCATTTCTGAACTTCAGTAACTACTTTTCCTTTCTAATTAGTATGATTACCATTAAAATTGAATTCAGATGTTTCTATATTGAGTCATGTTTTACTCCTAGACTCACTTTGTCAAAATCAAATTTGCCTGGAAGGTAACCAGTACTATTTATTTAGTGCTATATATGTTTTGCTGCTTTCTGTTTTTAAGAGCATCATATCTGCTCAACACCTGTTTAAGGCATTCTTACTTAGGTCTGTGACTTCACAGGTACGAAGATGTCAGGAAAAAGCTTCATATCCATGCAAGCATGCGTGATGTCATTAATTTGGAATGATGACTATAATGGCTCCAAAATCAGACAGATTAAAAGAGCACCTTCATCCAGTGTCAACAATTATAATCACTTATCAGAACATGTCTTCCATTACTCACTACACATGCTAATACACATAAAACTGTAGAGATGAAATGAAATTCATACGAATGATTGATCACAAGTAGTTGGAGTTCATGCACCATTTTCAGGAGACTGCTCTTGGTAACATTTGGATCAGCAGTAGTGGTATAGGGCAGGACAATATCCAGCTTAAAAGTCCAGAAAGTAATTATGCAGAGCATAAATCATGAGGCCTAACTGAAATGGAAATTAAATTTTATTAAAAAACTTTATAAACTCAGTCCTATCTGAATATTTGATCCTGCAATGGCACACAAAGCATGTGCCATTATGAATGAAAGAAGCAAGCTTATTTCAGGATCACAGAGCATTATTGAAACTTTTTGTTTCTTTAATTAAAAACACTCATAGTATATTAACTACACTCATGAAATGAACTACATGCTTCCTTACGTTCCACAGCATAGGCTATACATCACAAATTGCTGATTAATTAGTGTGTATTTATTTTGTCTAACTTCATTGCCCAAGCAGGGTGCAATGGCAGTAAATAGTTTAGATAGTGAGGGGTAAAGGGTATTTTAATAATCCTAATGGTAGGGATGCAAGGAGCGTTTGTTTGTTTAATAATTTCAATAGCTCTTTAGATGATGTCTAAAAATAACCAGTCTTTTAGGCCCTTTCTGAAAACCTTATTAATTTTTGTTATTTTTGCCAATGAAGGTAATTTCTGGCCAATCAGATCCCAAAAGCTGATTGCATGACTGTCCTATCTTCCATGAATATATTCTAAGAACTTGAGAGGGGAGGCATAGTGATGGCTGTGAAGAATGCTGGTGAATATTATATGGAATAATTACTCCTTGTTTCCTACATAAATTCTGCTTATGTGTGCATGTCATTTTTCATTCATGACTCTTTAAAAGTCATTACCCTCTCTGAATCTTCAGTGCAACTGGTTGTTCCCAATCTTGTATTTTTCCCACTGAAGAATATCTGCTGAAGCTATGTTATACAAAGGATAATAGTAAAGGAAGACTATTGTTGCTGTTAATCCATAATTATTAACAATGTATGGCAGTACTGTGAATTAAAATACAGGTAACAAAAATACAAATTTTGGATGCAGATGGCTATTTGAGAAAATACAAAAAAAAAGCCTTTCCTAACAAAATTGGAAGGTAACTTCTATTATTCAAACATAGTTTTTGCTTGTAGCTTTTTCAATGCAGAATTCCCCAGTGTAGCTCTTGCTTAATCAAAAACTGTCATCTTTGCAGCCAGTTATTTTCAAATTATTCAACACCTAAAATTTATTTTGTACCAAACTTTATCCACCTGAAGAACCAAGCAATTCAGTAACTTTTGACTCATCTGGGAAAAAAATCGTTCGGTCAAGAGGGCTGTAGTTTCAGACTCTGCATGTTGTGAGTAAATATTAGTTTTCATTTGTTAAGCTGTCCAAAAGGCAATAAATATATATCCTCTCCACCTCCTCCAGTTAAAATTTTCTGATGTAGCTAAAATACATGCAGCACTCCATCTAAACAGGCTGTTTAGACCTTGGCAATGGTTGAGACAATTGCACTAGTATCAAGTAAGATTACTTCATGTTTCCTATATAAAATGGTCCTGCATATATAGTACGTTTTTGACTTTTAGTGTCTCTATGACTCATTATCATCTGTAAATCTGATGCATACTTAGTTGTTCCTCCTCTTGTATTTTTCCAGCTGGGGATTCTTCCTACATGTGATATTTTGTATTTTTCTATATTGAATTGCATCTTTTTCTCTCTTTTTTTTTTTTATAATTTTTTTCTTTTCAATTTGTTAAGGTTACTTTCAATTCAGAAATTCAAATCCTGCTCCCACCAAAGTGCTTGCAGATACTTTCAGCTTGGTATTGCCTGAAACTTTAATAAGTGTACTCTCTATTCCACCATCCAAGTCATTAATGAAAATATAGCATACTGGATCCAGGACAGGCCCCACTCAGTACTATTTCCAGTTTGACAGCTTGAAGTATACTTTCACATTTATTATGCATGCAGTTAAAATAGTATAATCTAGATTATTTAATTCTCAGTTTGTTTATGAGACTGGACGTATGATTGGCAAATGCTTTGAAATAATGAACGTGTCGTATCTACTGCTTCCACCCATCACTAAGTCCTATTGCTAGTCACAGGGAGAAAGTAGATGGGATCAATGTTTTCTCTTGACAAGTGGATGTTTGCTCTAGTTTGTCTGTAGTTTTTATCCAAAGACAAGATATTCCAGCATTTTTATGAGAATTAATGTTCGACTAATTTATTATTCTTTGGATCATCCTATTATATTTTTCAAAGTTGACACAGCTGTTTACCTCTTTTGATCCTCCTGTTCTTCATATTCTCAGGGGAAAGATAAATGCTGAGATTATTTCAGTTCATTCCTGTATTGGTTCCAGTAGCCTGTATTTTGCTAATTGCTCAGTTAAGCCATCCTTTTTGAATAAAAACCGAAACAGAAGTCTCCAGCAATAATTTGGTAGCTTCCTTTTTTCTAATCATTTTTTTTTTTTGACCCATTCTTCATCTGTATAATTTGTACAAAGAAGTCCTTATTCAAGTACAGGCTTAACTGTGCTTGTTTTTGAGAGTTCATTCAGTTTTTAAAGGTACTTTTGCAATTCCTTTTTTCAGTTTAGACATGACTAATTTATTATCACCAGCGATTTTTTCCATCTAACTGTTGAGCCCTTTACGAAAATGCACAACAGAATTTCTGTGGACTTCTGCTGGCAACCTATCCCTGCTTTTTGTCTTAAATAGTGTCCCAACACACCTGGAGTATCTCTGTGTTCTCACTTCTAGTTGTATGAATTAGTTTCCACTCTTTGTAAATTTTTTTATTGATTTTTTTGAATGTGTATTTATCCAACCCCACCACACTTATAATTTTGGTTTTTCTAGATGCCTCTTATTCTTTCATAAGAAACTGATGAGTCTTCTCTTTTATTAAAATAAAGATTAGTGATGTGCTCACAAGTACTAGGTAAGGCAGAGGCTGAGGTACAAATACATGACTTCAGGTTGTTAAGATGCATTATTTCATTATCTTTAGCTTTATCTGACTGTGGAGTATTTGAGGCATTTCTGCTACAGCATCCGTAAGTCCATGAAGCATGGCTCCATTGTACCCTGGGAGACCATAGGGAGAGATTTACTGCAAAAGATTACCTAGATGTGTTCACATTCAAGGAGATGGCAAAAAATGCATGACATATTGTGGGAATAAAATTAGATAATTTTGAATGCTGATGTATGTGTTAACAAATGCATTTGCAAATTATATTTTGTTTTCATTAATCAGAGAACACCAAATACAATTTAATTTAAGAGCTCTTACCTTCAGTCGCTGAATGACAGATATTGATTAAAATGACTCACAATGAATTAGAAAACTTCATGGTCCTAAGAAAATATAATAAGGAGTTGGAAAAAAAAATATTTGAAACCTCAGGCTGAGTTTAGAGCTTGTGAACATACACAGGAACTGCATTTTCTTAAACATTAGATACTGTTCTTTAGGCTTAAGAGCAAAACAGTCCAAGAAAATGACAAGAAAAAATTTCTTGATGATAAGCATTCTCAAAAAAGCATATTTCATTGGCATATGATACAGCAACTTCTGATGGTATGAAAAATTCATGTTGAAAGAGTATATGAAGTAATTAACTATTGGTAGGCTAAGAAATGCCTCAATTTTACAGTAGTTTACCAAAACAAGTTTAACCAGAAGAGGGAAGGAACTGAAGTTGTATGTGGTGTTGTCTTACCGAGCCAAAGGCATTTCATTTTGAAAGTTAGGATGAATGGAACCTGAATTTTGTTAGGCTAAATTAATGAAACAAGACTTTTGGTTGAATTAAAGAAGAGGGGGTTTGACTTGCATGACCTGAAGTGTTATTTTTTTTTTTTTGAGTTAGAAACTGTTTTATCTTGGGTTTACCCTCAGCTGGAGTAAACAACTATATTTTGGGTGTTGCTGGAGGCAATGGTTCTTTCACAGATGGTCAGCTGCTGTTTCCTTTCTTTAGTTGTGGTTTTTTCTTTTTTTTGGATACAAACTGAAGAAATCTAGTTAGAACTATCTAGAAGGCACAAGATAATTATAAAAGAAATTATTATACAAAAACTCTTATGCTTTCAGCTTTTAGATTTATAAAAGTATTCATAAATGCATCTTAAACATTTATAAAAAGAAGATTAGAAGTGTCTTCAATTTTTCAGCTCTGAAAAATATGGTTTTTTTTATGATGGGACTGTAGTGATAGGACAAGGGGTAACGGGTTCAAACTTAAACAGAGGAAGTTTAGATTGGATATAGGGAAGAAGTTCTTTACTGTATGCGTGGTTAGGCACTGGAATGAGTTGCACATGGAAGTTGTGAATGCTCCATCGCTGGCAGTGTTCAAGACCAGGTTGGACAGAGCTTTGGGTGTCCAGGGAGGTGTCCCTGCCTATGGCAGGGGAATTGGAACCAGATGATCCTATAGTCCTTTCCAGTCTTAACTATTCTATGATTCTGCGTTTGATATCATACCAGAACTATCATCCAAAGTCTTTTAGGAAGCCTGAAGAAGTTCAGGAGTTGCTAAAATAAATAGACCCTTAGCATCTGATTTCACTAGTTATAATTAATCACAGAAGCACTTGTCAGAACAAATAATTTCAAAGATGTATGAAAAAAAAGCATCTTTGATGTTCTCAGATGAAATTTTGGAAAACATATTTGCTACCCAAGCTATTTTCAGCTAAGTAATGGATCAGCCATAAAAGTGAAACTTCAGTTCCTTTGGCAGATTCCCCATTTAGAAATGCCTTACAGTAATGCAAAAGCTGTTCCAATGATCTCAAATACTGTTTTAGCTATGGGAATGATTTGAAACTATACCTACCAAAATTCTTTTTAGCAGAACATACACTCTTGAGTTGTAATGGATATGCACAATCTAATTATTTTTCAATAAATATTGTTACAAAAATTCTACTTCTGTGGATGAAGCTGTCTTCAATAAAGATAATATTTTGCTATTCATTTCCATGGATTCAAATTTTAAAAGGATTCTTAAGTTTCAAAACTAGGCCAAAGAACTGCTGTGCATCCCAGCTATTCGCAAGTGAAGATGACTCGCACAAAACCCACTTCAGTCTCTTCACTTGGGAATGTGCCAAATCTCTTCCACTGTTCTTGACTGGTGTTCACATCCCAGAAGTAAGCCATACAGAGATCATCTTCTGATACGTCTGGAACTGTGTGTTCTGATTGCCGTGAACGCTAGTTTTATAAGCTTTGAGTATGAAACTTTAATGCATGTGGCTTTGTCTGTCCACCGTGGCAACCTGAAACCCCTTGGATTTTCATTTTGAGGAGAGCTTTCAGTCTTTCACCATTATTTCAGCATTGCATAGTAATTTGAAATTAATAGTGATATTAAATATATTGCAATACAACATCAACAAGTACCTTATTTTTTATCAGAAGTAATAAATTTTTGTTTCCTAAATAGCAGATGTCATAGTCAAACTAGTTCTGGGCCATAAAAAATGAAATGTAGCTGCCGAAGCCAAAAAAAATTAGTATTATTGCCAGTATTGTGGTGTTTCTCCTCCAAATAGAAAGCTGATAGCATCATCAAAAGGCCTTTTTACAGTTATTTGCTATATTCAAAGCAATCATTTCTGATGTTATACTGCCAACCTTGTTTTCCTTTGGAAGTTGCAATCTACAGTCCCAGAAGGCTTTTAACATCTAGGAGGTCTGTCCTTAAATGGGTTGCGCTGAGCATCGGTGAGTTACTCTGAATCAAGATTTAAAACACCAATGACCTAAAGAGAGCCCCTGTTGCTTTATTCATATGAAATACTAATAATTGGATTTAAAATACATTATTTACACTTAATCCAGAAATGAGGTGGCTGTCAATTATGTATGTGCAGGTTTTTTTAGTTGTGGGTTTCTTCAAACAGACTCTATGCAGACACTGCTCAAGTACACCAGCACTTTTCTTCCAGTTGAAAGGTAGGTGGGTTAATTCCCTGGTAAAGGATATGAACAGGCAAGGTGAGAGGGGATATAGAAGATAAGGAATAAATGAAAGAGGGAATAGAAGAAAACACCTCTGTTTCATTACCCTGGGGCTCCTTTATTCTATAAAAATTAGATCCTACAGATCTTATTCAAACTGAATTTCCATAGAAGCTTTCTTTGATTCAGGAAAAAAAGTATAATCCTAATTTTTTTACTCTATGCGTTTGAGTCTGCTTTGCAAAAGCATTGAAAATTTGTTATTTTTTATTTAAAAGTTGTCATCAAGTTATTAAGAATATCCATTTCATTTCATAAGACAAAATAAAAAGAATAGTTCCCGTACCTGTGTGAAAATAGGTAGAATAAAACATATTCTGAAATAACAATGTAGCAGAAAATATCTGAAATCATTATGCAAAGTTTAACTTGAAAATAAATCCTTTTCTCATCATGCATACTTCTTTCTGCTCAAGCAGTTTATCTTGCCACCTATTTCACCATATGGAACGTTAATTGAGTGCAAAGTCTGTAACTCTCTGTGAGAGCCCTGGACCTGTAAACTCATAGCATAGCTGGTTTGAGTTCTACTTTCTTTTGTAATCTTTGTCCTGATGCAGGGCTTTGCACACCTTAGATGTTCTCCAACATGGTGTCCTGACATAATTACTGTCATGATGTTCAGACTGTCCTTTCTGCAATCCAAGCTTTGATTTTTCTCTGTTGTTTCAAAACATGTTAATGCAACTAAGACATTTTAAGTACCCTGGAAGAAAACATCTCATGCTCATGTTTTGAGATGCTGTTATCTTTAAGCTGACTGATCCTATACATTTACTGATAGGGATAAATACAGTTGTAATAGAATAAATTGATACTAGTTCACTGTAGTAAAACTATTCTTGTAAAAAAAAAAAAAAGCAAGCACCTCCAAACCTGCAGAAATATAGCAATAATTATTTACAGTTGCTGTAACTCATGTCCAGAATCTCTAATTGCTGAATGCATTCTCTTCAGCCCTGTGTGCAAATATATCTCTTTGTTCAAAGCACTGGGAGAAGACAACAAAGAAAAAAATGCCCTTCCATACTACATAAAGCATCAGGTATCACTCTTTTTATTTGTAAGTATTTTAAAGTAATATTTTATTATTATTTAAATTTTATTTTAGTTGCATTTTCAGTGTATTTTTCACTCAAATACAGTTTGGCCTTTTTTTTCTGCAGAAAATAGTATTATTGACCATTTCAATAGTCAGTGTAAAAAGTTTATCTGCGAGGCCACAGTTTTAGCCTAGCATGCTGGCTGTAAACTTTGTTGTGCAAAACAAAATAGTTTGCAAATAAAAGGTTTTTATACACACAAGCTTGTATTTTCTAAATTACAAATAATATTATTTTTAATCAAAATGTAAGATTTTTGCCCTTTCCCTCTTCCTTTTATGGTCAAGCTGTAATTCTTATGTACAGATCAATAATATAATCCCTGAAGCTGCTCTAGGTGGTACCATTAAAATCTCAATGCTGATACCAGCAGTATACATTTTTGACATCAGTATATTTCTTGTAATGTATGGGAGTTCAGTAATTTTCCATTCCGCTGATATCTTTAAACATTTTAATAGTGTAAATAAGTCTTAAATCTTTACTGGTAATAGTAATAAGTAAAATGATTAAGAGTTACAGATCATTCTCCTAAAAATTAATCAGTTTTAGCTTCTTCTTCTTAGCAAATCCCTTCAGTTTGTTTTCTTAAACTTTAGTTCAGCTGGGTACATTTGAAAATCTATTGAGGATCAAAGAACTATAAAGTGAAAAGGACTAAACTGGATTTGAATCGTTAGGAAATATGTTTTGATAGCATCAGTAAAATAGGCTTGTCTTTACAGAAATATAACCTCCCTGATGTTTCTGCACTTTTTCTGATTCAGATAGCAATTCAAACAAAGTTTAGCATTCTTTCAGCAAGTTCACTTTCACAGAATAAACTTTCTTACTGAGTAGCAAAAATGCATGCATTTAGTTTAAACCGAATTTTCCAGAAACATTTGAATGAATGGGGAGATTCAGAGTCAGCTTCTACCAAAAGGCTTATCTAATGCCCCATGTGAATGCTCAGTGTATTGTTTTGATTAAAGCTTGAATGGAAAACTGCAAATCTGAGGTATAGTACATGTTATCCAGGATGAAGACAAAGCCTTTTTCAGCTGTGTAAACTGTAAAAGTGTTAGTGGTAGAATAACAAGTTGTGTGCCATACAGTGGGTGCACAATATGGGTTTGGTTTGTTATTCTGTGATGATTAGACATAGCACTAAGCATATATGAATAACAATTTTACCAAATTTATTTGCAAACATGCCTCATTTGCGATGACTGAGTTTAGCAGGAATACCAAGGATATGTGGTATAAGGAAAGTTAGAACGAGAGAAACTGTCATCTGTGACTTTTTGCTGGATACTGTTTTCAGTTCTATGTATTTCCACCATATATATGCTGGTTTAGTTTACTGTAACTTCACAGTATTTCAGTTTCTTGTAGTTTACATGCTTCTGTCTGTTTTATAACCAGCATACAGCAGTAATTCCTCTGATCTTGGTTATAACAATGCAAGGTTGATTTTTTGCTTTTTTTTTTGTTTGTTTGCTTAGAACAGCCCCCCAAAAACGCAAACTTAATAAAAAGCAAAATAAATTGTTCATGAAAACATTCAGTAATGAAAACACCTTGATGCTAATGGAACTACTATTGTTAAAAGTAATGGATTTTCTTAACAAGAGTACAGTTGCTGTGACTGTTATTTAGTGCTATACTTCATATGTAAATGTGTTTCAAATGTTTTAGCTTCCAGATCAAAGGAATCTGAATCCAGAAACAAGAATAGTTTTTGAAACCATGCACTGTCCAGCTCAAATCTGTCAGGTAATTAAACTGTTCTCATCCTGATGTTCCACAGTTATAAATGAATGGAAGATATGCAGAGCCACGGGTGATGAGCATGTTTGGAATAAACAATAGCCCATGATAGTGTTCTTGCTGCTGAGTGTTCCTGTTCAAATGGCCATGTTAAATCAAGTATTTGATAAAACAGAATTGAATATTCTTTGCATCATACAGTTTACTTTTAGCAACCTGGTTTACATTTTTATGGTAATGTATTTTTGTTTTATTTCCTTTTTTATGTGAGTATGAAATTAAATTACTTTTTATAGAAGTATTTCAAACAAACAACTCATTCCATAACTAATGCAGCTCCAGGAGGATGAATACTGTTGTCTTTATTCCGCTGAGTAGGAGCAAGACCCTGATAAAGATATAATGGTAAATTTTCTTCCTATCCAAAATATTTATCTTCTGGAAATTTCTTTGCAGCACCTCTGAAACACCAGAGTAGGTAATGAGAGACTCATGGTTCAGACCATGCCACAGAAAATTCAAACTCCTCACATCTGACCATCACACTTCACCTACGCCTGTTGCTCTTGAGCTTCTCCCAAGGGCAGGGGCCACCAGAGATGACAGGGCCCTGTCACCTTTCCCAAAGGTGATGCGTATCAGTAGATATCCTGAAGTCAGACCAAACTTCATGCCTATAAGAAAAATGTGAATATGAAATACCAAGTCAGTGAGACACCTGAACCTCAGGGCCCTACCAAGATCTCTCAGGTCAGAGAAATGCAGGTGTAGCCATATCATCTGCAAAAACACATACTGTTCATAAAAGCTGGACTGGCAAGAGTGCTGTTGTCCTAGTGTAGGTTTATAAGCTAGATTTGCAGTATTAGTCATTCCATAGAGACAGGATGACACCATTAATTTAAAAGAAACTGCTACTGATTTGCAAAAACAAGTTAATTACTGGAAGGTCAAGGCTGTGTACTCTGTTTTAATTAAGTACGCTCTGGATATTATTAAAAAATGCAAATAGTCCTGTAAAATAAGCGGGTGGGGAAGAACTGTGTTACTTTCCTCTACTTTAAACACAATTTTAAGTGATTAGTGACATACAACAGCAAAATTCAGCTTGCAGATTGGCATCGGAATTTACGTAACCACATATAGGTGCCTAGGTGCAAAAAAATACACATCCCTTATAGCTGGTAAGAATCTGGTTGGTACAGCCTAAACAGATGTCTGGCTCACTCCAAAGTGGAGACCTGTGCTGGAGCAGCTGAGCAGCTCTAGGTTCTATACTCTGTCCTGACTGTATTTTTACTGATGGTAATGGAAGATCAGGCATCTTAAACTGTGAGCTAAACGGCACTTAAAAAAACTCTTGTTCTGGGTTTTAAACCCAACCATTGATGATACCATGGGGTGTGTGCAAACTTTTTTCCAACTTCAGCCTCAGATCTGGAATTTACTTTAAATATACAAGAATTCAAAATCGATCAATATTAGAAAGAATGAGGGGTTTTTCCTCACTAAATTGTGGGCCAGATGATGCATTTTCACTTTTTAAATGAGCTTTATTGAGCATCTGGAGGCAGATTTCTTACAGAATTCATAAACTCTTTTAGTTCTGCTTTTGTTCTAAATGCTATAAATTATTTTGACTGAATAACTTAATGCTGTGGTATATTCAGGAGCTTTCACATCAACTTGGTGTGCAATAGCAATGTTTTGTATTTTATTTCATTTTTTGGATGAAATGTAACGTAACTTCACAAACTACAGCTGTTTCATTGGGTGCTTTTGTATATACATAAAATGCAAAGCATTTATTGTCAGTGAAGGTCTAGTGAAAATATACAGAAGTGCAATGAATTCCATACAAGATATGTATGCTAATACTAGAAGAATCCTTCGACAATAACCCCCCTGTTTAGAAACAAATGTAAATAAGAATTTTTCTTTTTTTATCATCCAGAGGACGATAGCTACTAGTAATGAATGAAGTGTTTCTTTAAGATTAGGCTGTACATGTAATGAAGTAGGAGCACTTTGTATCTTATAGGTGCTTGCTTGTTTCTGTTTGTACTGCGTGTAGCACTTCTGATGTACGAATTGGTTGGCATAACAAACTGCTTTGATATAGATATGCATATTCAAAATCAATGTTTATAATTTTTAATTAAGATGGGCATTATTTTCTATAGATAGAAACCATTTTTTTTACTGTCGACTTATGAATAATAAATCTAGACTTTCATTTGTTTTTCAAGGCTGAGGATTCATTTTGCAAAACACAAATTATTTTGGCATAGCTATCAGGAAAGAATGAGGCAGCAGTGGAGCTGATTATGGAATGTCCTGTGGTGGAATTATCTAATATATATGTTACCTTATGTTTACTTTCCCAAAGCAATTTTATTGCTTGAATTCTGAGCAACCTAGCAGTCAGTCCATTGCAGATCTTGCATTAAAAGTCTCTAGTTAAAGTATGTACTTTGCTCAGTATTATTCTGTGTTGCTTACAGTTGAAACATAATAACAACTAGGAGGACTAAAGAGAGCATTCTGTATAATCTTCAAGGAAGAATGGGGCTCTTCTAACTACTTTTTACTTTTCCTCTGTCCTCTACGTGATTGCGATGCTCTATGTGATTATTTGCCTAATGCAGAAAATCTACTTATTGCATATAAGCTATACTGAAATACATCAGATTTCTAATAATAAGAATTTGGGCAAAAAGTGGATATTAAAGGAAGCCTGTTATGAAATTAAATGAAAAAAAAAAAACAAACCAAAAAAAACCAAAACACTAAACAACCTACATAGACAAAAATCTTCTCATTCTGTTTTTGAATAGTTTGTTCAATTGACTCTTTGTAATGATTCTGTGGAAGGAAATTTCACTTTAAACCAACGGAAAGTTAGTTAAGGGGTTTAGATGCCAAGTTAGTTAAGTATGTGGTTTCATACTCACCATATTCAGTGTTTCTGCTTGTGTAAGAAGAAAGCCAGGAAGAACTTAGATACCACAGTTTCTGCCTTATGTGAAGTTATACACTTAAAAAAAGTTTGATTTTAATTATTTTAGTGGTTTTTCCAGGATTTCTCTGTCATCTCACCAGAATTTCATAAGCCTATAGTGAATTGTACTGCACGTATGCTGGGCATTATACAGAAAGAAGCAGTTCTGCCTAAATCGCATTTACACAAGACAAATGAGTGGAAAAGCAGAATTCAAGTAACAGAAACACAAATCTCAGTTACCCTGTATGTCAGCATCAGGATCAGAAGTGAAAAGATCTTGTGATTCTTCCTGTAATATCCTGGGGTTTAGAACACAAAAATCTTTATTATTCTTAATAAAATGAATAATTTAATTAAAGAAGCACATTGAAGCTTCTATTTGATTTCAGTCCATCTATTTTTTTTCTTTTTAATGCAGCAGCTGGCTGTTCCACAGGAACAAAGTGGCTATGCCCTTTGGTCAACTCAGAGTGTCTGGGAACAGAAAAAAATATTCCATTCTTGTGCACTGGTTTTCGGTATTAATGAGTGTTCAGTATGCTTTTCCCAGGATACGTTTTCTCAGCCCAATGCTGCTAGCTAACATCCCCCCCTCCCAAGAAAAAAAAAATGCAATCTCAGCTGTCATAACACAGCACCAAGTTTGCACATGGAGACAGACCTGCAAAAAAGCCTCTATAAATCCAAGGAACTCTTTGCCCAAGTATCATCTCTTTTAGAAACTGTAAGGGCTTGTTATTATGTAAAGAACAACCTCAAACTCCCAAATCAAAACCTTAACATTTCAGTAAGACCATTAAATTTGCTTCCATTTGTCTTTCACTTAGCTAGGTTAGTAGAATGCACTTGCCCTAAGCTATCTAACTATTGAGAGGAAAAGCTGCTGCTCTTCGTTTTCCTTCTTTTTCTTTGCTTTTGAAAATATAGCAACTAAAGGGGAATCTAATTATAATTAAACAATTAAGTAATTTTCTTTCTACATTACAATTATTAAATTCTTGGTTCTACTTTTCTGCAACATATTCTGTCCTGTTCTTGCTTATTTATTAGTTTGAGAAGGCCATAGCTTTGGTTCTGATGTTACGGGCCTGATCCAAATACCAATTAAAGTGATTGAGACTCTCCTTTTTCTCCAGTTGGTACTGGATTATAGTTTAATAGCCTAGTAGTGAATTAGAAAACTAATTACTTTTATTAAGAAGCTTAATTCAATTAAAAGACCCTTTCCAAGAACTTAATCTCAATTGACAGTTCATTGTGCCATTAAAAAGCAATACAGGACTAGGATATCAGCAAACCAAAGTGTTGCTTCCTTGCAAATGATTTTACAGTCAGTGCTAATGATCTAGCTCTTCTTTTGTGAATTATGCAACTTTTTTTTTTTTAATTTTTAATCTATTAAATCAGTTCAGATGGGAAAACTAGAATACTTCTAACTGCAGCATCACTTACCATTATTGTTCCACAGCCGTGACAATTATTCTGAATGCCTTTTAGTAAGAAGGTATTTTTTTTTCTTAATAATTAATATTAAGCACTTACTATTTAGGTGCACAATCTGTGTGCAGGTGCGACATCTATGATTTTGAAGAATTGCTATAGTTTACAGCTTCTCAGCACCATTTATCTCAGGATAAGTAACATCTTACTGTCTGCTTCTTGAAGACCGTGTATATCACTTTTTCAGTTAATTTTCTGCACTAGTATGTAATGTAAAATATTACTAAAATTGCATAACCTTCTTATGGGCCTCATAGCTGTTTAAAACAAAGGATATACCGAACTCACTGATGTATTTTTTTAATAGCTGAGATGTGATTATTAAGGGTTTTTTTTTTAATGTGATTATTAAGGTCTTTCTTAATAATCACATCTCAGATTCCAGGTTGATTGAGCATTCTATCTTGGGTAATTTCTTTATGTTCTTGTATTTCAAAATTCTCCTTAATTTACAGCTCATTAAACAAACTTTCATTTTCTCTGCTTTTTTTTTTTTTTTCCAGGATATTTTTCTATTACATTTTTATCATTATTTAGTTTTTTTAAACATGTGGCAAATTAATGGGAGGCATTTCATCCAGTTGCATCCCTCAGCTTTTCTTCTGAACCTCTTTATTTAAGGTCATCTTTCATTACTCTTTGAATATTGCTCATTGGCTTCATTTTTCTTTTTTCCTTTCCCTAAAGATGAGATTAAAGTACATTTTTATAATTTTAGGTAACAAAGTTCTCTCCATTTTCATGTATCTAGGACCTCATCTATAGCCTCTAATGATGAAAAAAGTAAACCCCGCCAACTTTCCTCATGAGTATTCAATAAAATGGATTAAGTCTTCTCAACGTATCATGAATAGTGTAACTTAATAACTGATAATGATTTATTACATTTATGGCATCTAGTTAAAAACTTTAAAATAGTGTGATATGAGGTATTATCAAATTATAACTGAGGTCTCTTTATTTGCTGTGGTTTTCAGTCAAACCAAAGCTCAGCATTTGTCCTAAATATAGGACACTTTTTCTTTAAGAATGGGAGAAGCAACTATTACATACTTTCTCTTCAGATAAAATTTGCAAATTTGGCTATTGTGGGAATAGATGAGTCTCTCAGGCTGAGAAAGTAGATCAGTTTTTAAGAAGTAGCTTTGAGCAATTAATGGTTGTCTTTGCATATTAAAATGGTTTTGCTGCAACATTTCTACTTAAAATGGAAATGTGTCATTGCATGGACAGCTTTGCCGCAAGTGGTATCTTGAAAAACATGCAAGGATCTGTGAATCTCTGGAAGGGCTGCAGTGTAACAGTACAACACCTTACTGAATCCTTACAGGGACAGAGTGCTTGCACAGCATCAGTCCCACAAATTCTCCCCTCTCCATTTCCAAATGCTTCATGCCAGATGATACCTCTCTTTTTACTTCCAGTCTTGAACAGACCTTGCACTGCACTGTGTAAATTGGAGTCCTTATTCTTTTATGGAAATAACCTAAATTCTTCCTGCTTCCCACTGTGTGCATGTGTGTATGTGGGTCATCTGACAGGCCACTCGGAACAGATAACTTGGTCATGCTGAAATCAAGAAAACTGCATGTCTCTCACCTGCTTGGTCATTTGCTTTAATAAAATTTATCAGAATTTATAATTCCTGTTATTTCTGTTCTTCCAACAGAAGCAGAAAACCTGATCCTGGCTAAAGATAAGCTAAACCAAAGCTCTCTCTATTAGATCATATGTTGACTTCTGAAGAGTTTTACATGAGGAACACAGTTTTCTAATTTGTATTTTATTTTAGAGAGGACTTCCAGCTTCAGTTAATTAGTTGTTCTAGGAAATGTATACCACACTGCACTACTTAATGCTATACACTGCTCTTGAATATTTCTTTTTTTAAATTATGATACATCAAGACAATCATAGCCTACTTCCTGGTCTTTCCAGTGTCCTTCCTCATTTATCTCTCTGTACCTACCAAAAGTATTTACTTTGTAATTCCTGCTTTCTTCTTTCTATACTTGCTACTTGTATCACTGCTAAATTCTCTGTTGTGCATGAATGTTTATGCACAGTTTAGATCAAAATATATTGATTTTGACAACTTGCAATGACTTAATAACAAGCAGATAAAAGTAATAGCTAAATTTATATTGCCCTCCTAATCCATTCCTGAGGAAGCACCTCTGTTCACAACATCTAAATTCCATAGACTCTGGATCACCCTTGCATCACACACAGAAGCTACAAGGTACAATAGCAAGCCACTACTCCAGGCCCAAAAAAGTGCTTTTTGCATTGGATCTTCCTTCTCTGCCTTTTCAGTGTGCTCTGCACTTCTTGTAGGATGAAGTCTATGGCGAGGAACTCACCTGACTCTTTACATCTCTACCAGTGGCTTCTAGTAGGTGGAACAGGAGGGATGGTGTAGTGTCCAAGAGTATTAAAGCCGATGTTGCCCTTCTTATAGACAAAGTTCATTACTACATTGAATCTGAAATATGTTGAGTTCTGAAGAGGAACTGCAACAGAGAGAGATATACAAATATAAAATAACTGCTTCAGTGTCATCAAGGAAAACGGTACAAGGAAGCATGGATGCATTCATAACAGTACTTCCATTAAGCTCAGCATTTCTGCTAAATAAAATGGGGATTAATTAATAAGATGCTGTTATATGCTTTAGTCTTTCTAACATTAAAACCAGCTTCTCAAATAGCAAATTTTGCATTAAATATTCTGTGTTAAAAGGAAACTGAAAGTTGTTTTTAAAAGCACAGTGTTATTTGAATAAGACCTGAGTTTATTTCATCTGTAAAAAAGAATTGTTTTACCTTTAAGATGACCATCACAGAAATGGAAGAAAACAAAAAAATAAAAAGAGGGAGGAAGTTGGACCATGGCAACTGCAAGCCAAGAAGAGAAGACCCTATCTATACCTAGCCCCAGAGCCAAATACATCATAGCAGCTCTGCTGGCTGCAGCACTATTTGGAATTGTCCGGCAGGATGACATCCCCCTTTCCTTTCCACCAGGCCTACCCTCCTCAATACCTATGTCAGGTGAAACCTCCTACAGAAGGATCACAGGCCAATCAATAAAGAGTAAAAGTGGTGAATACGGTCTGAAATTCCTACTCAAAAATCCTAAAACACCGCACCAATAACTGTATGCAGGTGGCTGACTATTCATACACATGCAAATGTACAGTGTCAAGTAGTGAGTTTCCAGATAATAAGTCTGAATATATAACTGATAGAAATGAGCAAAATTTTCAGCATCAGGACTGTTTTTTGTGTTCTGAGATGGGCTGTGCATGTTTATTCATATTAGCAGACAGGCAGCAGTATTCCCATTCAAGACAGAGACTAGTCTTGAAAATAAGGGCTCATCAAAGTGCTTGTTATACACTGAAACAGACTCAGCATTGCAAAGACATTAAAACTAAAATATAATACAAAAACTGCTTAAGTAATTACAGAAAATGGAGGAAGCATTAAATTAGTTGGTATGCCCAAAATCTGAGTATACAATAATTAAAATAAAAAGTGTAATTAAGATTTGCATTCAGGCAGTAGCAAGTGCATGCATTCTATTTATTGTTTGGTTACCTGATTTTGGTTTATTTTAGCTTTCAGAAGCAAACACTTCCTTTGCTGCTTAGCTGTAAGGTTGGAGCTTATATAATATACACAGTCCCATACACTAGTTTATATCAGAGCCCAAACCAGCTTTGATATTCCTTTGTGCTAGCCACTGTATAAGCATTCACATTAGAAAAAGTCATGCTGCAGGTAATTTCAGTCTAGAGAAGTAAAACATATATAAGAGGATAAAAGGCTTGCTCTAAAAATAGTGTAAATGATTGATTAGATGATCTAGGCAAACATTTAGATTCTGATTTCAAGTATGTGGTTCTTGCATCTTACTGCTTAATGCTAAATACAGTACATCTCTTGTTCTTAAAAACTTTTTAGAAACCTAGAGTCGCATATAGTCACATATCCAAAATGGTACTAGTCTTCACAGCTGAGACATCATGACAGTTCATGTAAAAGCTGAACGAGAGCCAAAAAGCAGATCTATACCACAGTCTTTTAAACAGTTTTATCTGATAGACATCTCAGAGCATATCCAATAAGTATTCACATCATCTTCAAAAGTATCATGGTTTCTTTTTAAGACTTGTCAAAAGAATGAGAAAGTGACAACATAAAATCCAAAATAACTTGTTTCAAAACTCTTCTGGAGGGGTTCAGAGCCTCTGCCTCCTGTACGCCAGAATTTTAACATTTAGTCTGGTCTTGATGGGATCTGTCTGTCACTTCTTTTGAGTTAAAGATCAGAATTGTTATTGTATGAAAATAGAGTTGAAAACATGGTGTTATAGATCCTGGTGGAAAAGCATCCCGGATCCTTGAAGGAACAGAAAACAGTATCAAGTTCTTGGACCTTCTGGAGGAATACCAGTACAGTACCACTCCTGAGGGTTTTTGTCCGACTCATCTTTTCTATGCTGGTTACCATTTACAGGTAGTGAAGGTGATTAATTATCTTCCTGTGAGGTGATTTGAAAATTTGTGTTCCTTCAGAAAGAGGAGTCTGAATAGTGATACTCATACCATACACTTCAGCCACTGGGCAATCTTTGGCAACCTGCTCTTGGTGACGTTGATTGAGCCAAAAGGGTTGGACCAGAAGACTACCAGAGAACCCTACCAAAGCTCAAACATTTTGAGATTCTGCTAAGTTTTTGGTACATTACTTCTTTGCCCTCTGGGTATATCTCTGAGTAAATGCAATCAATTCCTCTGTGGTTTGTACAGATCCTGATGCCCTCAGTGATAAGGTTTAGTGGTGGTCTTGGCAGTCCTGGGGTAATGGTTGGACTTGATGATCTTAAAGGTCTTTTCTAACCTAGATGATTTATGATTCTGTGTGTTTGCTATGGGAATGAGTGAAACATGGCTACTATAATTAGTCTCTCAAAGGGAACATGAAATCAAATGTCCCACTGGATGCCTAGGCATTGATCTATTAAGTACTAAAAAAAATAAGGAAATTGTGGACATATTTGAAAGTAGAATTTCAGTTATTCCAGAATAAAAAAAAAAAAAAAAAATTAGTCCTGGTTGAATACTTAAGGTTTTCAATGTGATTCAGAGAAAACTCCAGGAACAAACTTGCCAATGAAGTTTTAAGTTGACAAGCAGGTATTCTTTATCATGGCACCGGGAGACACAGGGCATAGCTCCTCCAACGTGTGTCCTGTATTGTTACACAAGCCATCTTTATATAGCTGCTGGGCATACATACATATTCATGAGGCTATGTATGGATTACATCATTTTCCAGAAAGTTCCTTGCATGCTTACAAAAAAGTGGTGGTGGCTTCTGAGGGTCATTTACTTCTTCCAACAGTCTTCATCACTTCTGGCAGCCTTCGAAGCATGTGCAGTAGATGCTTATACCAGCTTAATTGGTTCACCTACACCACAGACATAACAATCATCCTGTCCTGCTTATCAGTTAGTTTAACTGCAGCCCATCCTGGTCCCCTGTCATTTCCAGATACTCCTTATCCTTACCTCCTATTCTTCTAGCCTGTTTTTCTTACACTCATTTTGCACTAAGGTCATGAAGGCCTAAACTACGTCAACTACAACAATTTATCTTGTACAAGAATTCTCAGTATGTTCTCTAGCGTATTTCTTTTTTCTCTGTATATCATGCATCTCAGTAATTTTCCATTACTACTGTTACAAAGTCATCAAACTTAACATTACTTAAAATTGATTCTAAAGGTTTATATTTTCATTTTGTATTTTTTTATTTGTCTCAAGTATATACAAAAAGGATGAGACGTACTAAAGAAATCATAAGCTATTTAAATCCCCATGTTCCTTGGCGGCGTTTAAGCTAAAATTTGAAAAGGGATAGGTTAAAAAGTCAAATGGAAATGTGGTAGGTCAGAAAAAAACCCTACAGCTGCTAACAGGTAGCATTTGAGTACCTGGATAGTTTTATACCAACACATAAAGTACATAAATAACTACAGGTTATATATAATCCTTCTAAAATTGTATTCTAGGACTTACAAACTCCCCATGTTTTGAATCTGGAAGGTCAGTTAATATATTAACCCATCCAGTAATGTTAAAAGAGTGGTTTAACTGCATATTTAGTCCACATTTCAGTTATGTTTAAACAACTGATGTGTAGGAAGCATTCAATTTGATGCAATGAGAAACACAAGCCAAGAGCTGAAAGTGGTAAAAAACAACAGCCCAAATCTAAATGAAGACTGTTGGTGTTTCTCCATGCTCTGGTTATCTGTCGAGTCTTTGAAGCTACAAAGGACACTGAAAACACTGGAAAAGGCTGTGTTCCATAGAGTATCTATGGCTGCTTCAAGCACGTGGATGCCAGCTCTGTTTTCCATAGGTAGCCTTCCCACATCGTTCCCCTGGCACTGGTACGGCAAGCACCCCTGAGGACAAATGGTTTCCCTGCCCGAGCAGGCAGTAAATCAGAGCAGATCTGTGTGCCCTGACTCCTGACCTCCCGCAGACAGCCGCTCTGTCAGCTGAGGGCGTACGGCCTAACCCTGTCACCGGCTTCTCTCGCTCTTGAGCCACCGCAGGCAGGTGGCAAAGCAGAGCGAGGACAAGGCCCGGAACGCGACCCTCCGCCTCTACGCCCACTTCCCCCGCCCCGCTGCCTGGTCGCGAGCCGGCGGTTGGGCTTTTTCGGAGCGGATGTTAACGGCTGTTGTTCGCGTGCGGCGCAAGGGAGCTCCTCAGGCAGGGTGAGGAAGGCTTCGAGCTGCTGCAGAGCCGTGAGGAGGCGCCAGTGCCTCCCAATAGCTCCTGGTGAGCTCTCGTCATTGAGAAGCGAGGGGGAGAGTAGTTCTCTTTGTTGTCTTTGGGTTTTGACTAAATAGAATGTGAATCCACATACTCTTCGGATATAGTGGCTAATAGAGTTAATAAGCCTCATTTAAAGGGTAGCTATATTCCTATTTTCCTTTTTGTGCTAAACTTCTGGAAAGTACCCGAGACAGAACATCTCTGGTACTGTCGAGGGGGTAACGCACTGTGTTGTTTGCCTGTTTATCACAGATGATAACATTTCCAAATCGGGGCTAATATTAGCTCAGTGTGTAAAGTGTTTGGGAAGTGTTTGAGGAAGGCTACATCTGAGGTAGCACAGTCATTAAAAGAAGCAGTGCTGCTCCGCAGATCCCTTCTTGTGGGATGGAAAGGTTTTTTAAAATAGTTGGAGGCGATGACAATAAATGGAAAGACATTTAAATAACGCTTAGAAAAATATTTAACTTCAAATTTCCACAAGGACATTATTAACAGCAAGGAATAAAGCGTTTAAAATTTTTACAGTATTTTCAATGATTGTTACCCATTTGCCTTGCATAGAATTGTTTCTTAGTTTGCAGCATTACATGGCAGTGCTACATGTTCTCTGAATACTACAACTCAAGTTCCTTATAATTTAGACTTTCAAAAGACATCACTGTACACCGTTATTCTAAATTCAGACAAATTGTGCTTTACTTGAATTGTGTCACATGATACTGTTGAACAGAATTGCACTTCACGGTTTAGTTTAAAGGATACCTTTGCATTTTGTGTTCCATTTAAGCACCTCAGGTGTTTATTTCTGTTGCTATCCTCAACTTCAAAGCAAGTTGTGTTATTGTGAATATAATATTGAAATGCATCTGTAAAGGCTTTCCTGTGTCAGGGAGTGTAAGCTGTTGTTATAAAACAAATAGGATCATATTGCTTATATGAACCATTAATCATTCTATTGGTGTATTTTGAAAAGTAAATATGAGGAGAAAGTAATTTTTCAGTTACAAAGAAATGGTTTTTTGTGCTTTTGAAACATTTTTGAATTAGAAAATATAAGGGTTGCATAATCAGGTTCCATTTATCTGTCTAATAGGCTTGATGTGATTCCCTGTTAGTTTTCACAGCAGGTACAGTTACTGACCTAGGGTATAAAAATTCCTCCTTTCATCACTGAAGATGTCATGTCATGTTTAAGTATTGCTCTTCTACTGTTGCCTGGCTGGTATCAGAATCTAAGGACATATATATAAGGAAAAGACCTTTACAATGTTTTTCAAAATGCAGCATTTTTAAAAACTGCATTTTACCCAAGGAATAGACACTTATCTTGGGATAACTAGAATGATATGCTATGATTGCTATAGTTCGGGTTATGTGTCCTTAACATTAAGTGTGGGTTTATGGTGTTAAGGATATATTCTCAAACAGAAAAGTGCTTCAAGACTGGGAGACAAAACAGCTAATTGCATCAATAGCTCCAGTACTAACAGTGTTTTACTGCTTTGGCAGTCCTGTGCAAGGTTTACTTAATGGAACTGCTACTGGAGTAATTAACAAGTAATGCTGATTAGTCTCATTGCATTCTCTGCTATACTTCCTATATTTTTTAATGAAATGTTAGGAGAATCATCCCCTCATGACTTCTTGTCCTGTGTAGAGATTCATCACTGTCTCAATACACGGAGTTATTCTTAAAAATCCGTATAAAGACCTTCAGCCTTTGAAGCAGGAGGTAGGAGCTGAGGAAAAGAAAAAAATCAATTCCATACTTAGAATTTCTGGTTGACTACAGGATGCTTATACCACTGAAATCCCATGTTTATAGTGAAATGTTTTAGGTTAGATTTCTTTCCTTTACTTAAACTCAGTGTGTTATCATAGAATCATAGAATAGTTAGGACTGGAAAGGACCTTAAGATCATCTAGT
>JASSUY010035796.1:57974-93160 GCA_032466535.1 Forpus xanthops
CTCTGGACTTGTTCCAACAGTTCCATGTCCTTTTTATGTTGAGAACACCAGAACTGCACACAGTACTCCAAGTGAGGTCTCACAAGAGCAGAGTAGAGAGGCAAGATCACATACCTCGATCTACTGGTCATGCTCCTTTTGATGCAGCCCAGGATGTGGTTGGCTTTCTGGGCTGTAACCTCACACTGAAGCTGTCTCATGTTCGTTTTTTCATTGACCAACACCCCCAAGTCCTTCTCCGCAGGGCTGCTCTGATACGCAAAGCAAAATTTAGAACAAATCTGGGAAACAGAGGAAGAAAGACAACCCCAAGAATCCATCAATATGTCTTTCGTCTTGTGTTTTAGTAACAGAAATTGTCTCTGTGCATAATGCATACAGTGAGCTAAAAACCTAAAAGCATCTAAACTTAATAATTTTGTCCATCTTTTCTTTTACTGATTACTGATGACTAGAGAATATCTAACACTTTGATTACTGTTGAACTAAGTTTAAAACAGAAAGCCTTCGTATAACAAATCACATTGCTAATTGAATGTTAAATAGTGATTCTGCAGTATGCGTTAAGATTCAACAAATGTTTAAGGACATGTCATATTTTTTCACAGAGTTGAGACAGTTCAGTAAACATGCAGATGGCAAGTAATGTGTTAAACCCATCTTTTTAAATATAAAGCCGATTTGAGATATTTCATATAAATATATTTAATGTCTGCCAGCCATATGTTTTTTTTATATCTTGCATATATATATATAGTGAAATGTAGTGAAAAAAATTATACATGTTACTGTTATAATACTATGTCAAGAAATACATGGTAAATACTTTTTGCCCCTTGCTGCCTGCCTCAGTCACATACTGAAGAATTTGTACAGAGCATTTCAGAATAAGTGAGCTATCAGACCTCTGCTTCTAGATAACCTTTAACTAAATATTGTCTCTTCAGAGTGAACAAACATTTCTCATTTAGTATAACTAAGGACTCATTCCTACATCCAGTTGAAATCAACAGTACCCTTCGTGTAGATTTTATTAGCTTGTCAATCAATTGCCTGATGATATCTCTGAAAATCCTCCCACTGAGTAAGAAGGTTTGTCTGGGATCCATCTTTGAAATAGGAATGATAGAGAGGAAAAAATGCATATGTAGATGGAAAGTAGAGATGAGAGCGAGCTGTACAGAAAAAACAGACCAGTTTTAAATTCGCTGTAAGGTACTCTACTGTGTTTGTCTTTGCTTCTTTTATACTTCTCATTCTTTCCCCTAAAGTACTAGAGATGATATTTTGAAAGAAAGGTGTAGACAAATCCATTAGTTAATTGAGCATTGTTCACTTGTATGATACTCTGTATAATCACTGGCTTATCTAGGCTTGTCCAGCCTGGTAAAGGGAAGGGTTTGGGAACACCTGACTGTACCCTGCCAATACCCATGAGGAGTCTATCAAGAAGACAGTGACATGCTCTTCATAGTTATGCATGGTAGGAAGCCAAAAGGTTATGGGGCTAAGTTGAAATGAGAAGTCCAGACTAGATAGAAGGAAAAACTTCTTCAACACAAAGACAGTCCAGCACTGGATCAAGCTGCCCCAGAGATTATGCTGGTTTTGTCATTTAAGGGTTTCAAGATCCAACTGAATAAAGCCTCATGGTCAGGTCTCATATTTGATACTTACTAGAGATATCTTGAGAACCTTCTCAGCCAGAATTATCCAATGATCCAGTACTCAAGGTGTGATCTCTAAAATAAAGATTAGAGGGGGATAACACTCTGTAAGCTACTGGCTGTGCTCCTGTTCATACAGTCCAGGATGGGGTTGGCTTGCTTTGCTGCCAGGGCTCACTGCAGGCTCAGGCTCAGCCTGCTGTCTGCCAGAATTTCCAGGGCTTTTTCAACAGATTTGCTCCCCAGCCAGGCAGTGCCCAGCTTGGCCCCATCATTGAAGGGCTTCTTATACCCAGGTGAAGAGCTTTGCGTTCGTTCTTGTCAAATTTCCTAAGGTTCCTGTCAGCCCATTGCTTCAGCATGTCTAGATCACTCTGGAGGACAGTCCTTTCCTTAAGCATGTCAATTAGTCCTCCTAATTTGTGTGTCTGCAGACTTGAAGAATGTGTACTCCTTTGTGTCCTCCAGGTCGGTGATAGAGATGGAAGGATAGATCCTTTATCCTTAAAGATGCAACGACAGATCCCTGGGTAATGCCACTTGCAGTTGATAGAGTACAGCCTATCAACCACTACCCTCTGAGCCCAATCATCCAACCAGTTACCCCTCCAGCTTTCACCCACCCAGTCTGTAATGTCCCAACCTGGACAGAAGAAATGTTGTGGGAGAAAGTGTAGAAAGCCTCGCAAAAGCCAAGATAAGTATCATCCACTGCTCTTCTCTCATCCGTATGGTCAGTTCTTAGAAGACAGACTGATCAGGCTAGATTTACCCGTACTAAATTAATGATGTTTCTTTCCATGCGCCCTGTTCATCATGTGCCTCAGAATGTGTTCCAAGATTCTCCTGGGGCAGAAGTGGGACTCACTGATCCGTAGCAGTGAGGAAATTAAGCAAATGTACCTGCCATGCTGGTGTTAATCCAACAGATATTAATTTACATGCTTTCATTACTGTATCTTGATTGCAGTAATGAAAGAATAGTTACAGATTTGGTTAAAGTTTCTGGTATACTGCACAACAAGCTCACAAACAATGGTTCAGCTGATGAATGCAATTTCCTCTCATTTGCCAACAGCCCTTGATTTTCTCAAGTACAAATACTTGCTCTGTCGCATATTTTGCTTTAGCTACCATAGATTTTTTTTTTAACATATATACTGAATATCAGTGTAGATATTCACAGAATGTGAGAGCAGATTTGCAAATGTCTCTAGGTATTTTGTAAGATTTATTTTCCTCCTGAACTGTGTAAATACCTGTGCTCCTCTATGCATCGAGTTTACATACAATTCTATGCTATATCCTTATCACTACAATAATTAACATAAAGTGATGTAAGCACCATCTAGGAAAGATCTTATTTCTAATGAAAAAGCCTTGCTTCCTCCTTGGATCCCTATTAGTAATTGCCTGTGAATCTGGTATTCCTGGGAGGGAGCAGTATAGTCCTACTGTATATTGACATTTCCTGATGAAAATACACAAAGTATAGGATTACTGTGTGAGAAAGTTTTTTCACTATATTCCATTTCCTTCACAAAAACCTTCATGAAGCATAAGAATGCCCTAAGTTAGATTAACTGAGTTTTGACAAGATTCTTTTTTTTTTCTTTAACAAATCTGGTGACTATATTTGCTTCTGATAATTATATATTCTGAAACAGATGTTCTTTATATACAGCTTGCTGTTATCTCAGCTGAATTCACATAGAGTTAGATTGGTTTTCAATTGTTTGCACCCGTGACTTTGAACACATAGCCACTGAACCTGTAAGAATTTGTAAGACCAAACCCTGTTTCTTCCAAAAGTACTGACATACAATAACTGCAGATGACTGATACACCCACAACTTCTAAGTAAGATATAAAAAATACTGGAGATTGATAATTGTTTCTGCTGCTAAGGTTGAATTTGGTGCTTTTCCTTTCATGAATTATAACAAAACTTAGGGCCTCAAGTTCATAATAAAGGCTTATTAAATGAGCAGTGCTTAGCAACAGTTTATTTAAATATCCAAACACAGATCTAAGGGTACAGTATAATAAATTTAATATTTAAAATTCTGGCTGTGGATTCTAGACATCTGTTATTTTCTTTGCTGCGAAGGAGTGAGCTGTTAAGAAAAAAACTTTCTGAATATTTTAATCTGCTTATGGGAGGAGCTTGATTAAAGGAGGAGAGGAGCATATACAGTTTGAGCAGTATTTTGCTTCTGATACAGGATGCAGCTTTGCACTGAAACCAGAACAAAGTTACTTACATGAATGCTCTACTCCCAGACACTGCCTTGGAGCTCTACACTGAGAAAACTCTCAGCCATCAGCCATAATTCATCTATCCCTCATCCTTGACCTCTTTTCAAAACTTACACATGCTACAACCATGTTTCTAAAACTAGACATGGGGATAGCAATCTCACTAACTATTTTCCAGTGCAAAGAAAACATCTTAGTGTCCCTTTAGTTTGACATCTTTTACATTGATCTTTCACAGCTCAGCTGTACTAAGATAGCTTTGGCTTGGTAAGGTTGCTGCTTTTCTAAGGCAAATTAAATGTTTAATGAAGGAGTTAATTTTCCACACTTGTGTTACAAGACCTCTAAATTTACCTTTGAAGTTTCAAAGCTACAAATGTCAATGGAGTTGTAGTTTCACTGTCTACCTGAGCTTGCTGGACCTTTTCAATTTCAATAGGAAATGAAGTCGGACACTGTTCCAACACGCAGCAGAAGAGAACAGTAAGGGCTCAACTTGAGTATGTGGAAGTTATACACAACATAAAAAGTAATTGCAATTGCAAACATTATTTTACCTAGGAATTTTCACTTTAATATGACTCTATGTAATTGAGAGTGCTTGAAACCAATTTTAAAGGCAGCATGATAATTCAAAACCAGGCCTCTCTCCCCAAACCACTAGATCAAACATTTTATTGCTAGGCCTATAAAAATTTTGTTTTGTACTAGAATGATTTATCACAATTAACTACACACTGAACTTCAGTTTTGATCCATATTTAGTAACTTGAGGCTCAAATATACTCGGACTGAATTCTGTCCCTGGGAGAAAAAGAATCTCTTTAAATGAGTGTTTTAAAGGGAACGTAATATATTAAACAAGGGAGGCTAGAGCCAAATCTCATCACATGCTACTATGAAGCTGCTGTTTGGAAAGTTATTTATAAAGTTGACTAATGGATCTGAATTTAAAGGCTACTACACCTCCTAGAACACATTGTTCCAAAGTTACAGAAAATGTATTTCTTTTGGCTTTATGTGCATACTAAGTGAAATGAATGGATTTTTTAATAGATTGTGAACTTGTTAAGGATCATCAAAACTATACCACAATGAAAATTTACTTGTGAATGTCTTTGTATCAATTAGTGTATGGTATCAATGCATACTTATTGCATTATATAGCATAAAATGTTATAACACTACTTGTATGCTTGAAACTCATCTAAATAGTCATGCTGTGTTGTTAAAACCCTGGCATGTTAATGAGTTTTGGAAATGTGTTAATTCAAAACAGTTACATGTATTTTAATGTTGTGTAAAAGCTAATTTACAGACACCACATACCCTATAGTCTGAGGAAATCACTTATAGTACACTACGTGGATTAAGGAATTCTCCCTTAAGAAACCAAAAATCTTCCTAAGCAAAATCTGGTGAGGTTTTACAAGGTAACTAAAGAGGATTCAAAAAATTTCTAGCACTTGCATGTTATGTAAAAATTAAACCCTTTAAATGTAGGTTTAAGAAAAGGAAGAATGGATGCAGTTCCAAAATAAAAAAGTCTTGGTATGTTTTTATTATTATTTTCATACTCTGGTGGTTTTATTATTGTATAAAACTATTAGCATTGCCTGAAACACCATTCAAAGCTGAAGTCTTTTTAGTGTCATATACCAACCAAAGTTAATTTAGATAGGGATTGATCGTCATTGTAATTAACCAGACCATCGGGCTCACAGCTGCAGCTCTGAGGCTCATCTGGGAATGCCACCCAAACTTTGGTGAAGACGGAAGTTTGGCAGTGTTTGCACTGCTTACAAATCTGCCAGTGCTCCAGAGGAATTTCTTTTGGTCAGCATAAATTGCCCTTAAACACATTGGAAGCCTGTCACTGAAAGTTTGATCAGCTCCCTTCCTCTGCCTATTGCTAAGAAGGAGGTACTGGTGTAAAGACATTAATTTTCATGCCATCGCTCATTTGTGCCCTCTTTTTCCGAGCAAATCTGCAAATTCTCACGGGCCCTACCTCTCTGTGGTCGCTGCCTACAGAACCATTCCCCTACAAGCGCCGGAGAGCTGGTGGGGGAAAGAGAGGGCAGTGTTTCCAGTACTGAGCTTTCGCGAAGGTCCCTCAGCAGGGGCTGCTAAGCGGATGCTGCCGAGCCGGGCACGGCTGGCGGCTGCTGCAGCGGCTCCTGTCCTCGGTGACGGCCCTGCCGGGGAAGGAAGAAGCATCCCTCGAGCCGCGGTCCCGGCGGAGCACTGCTCGCGCACCTGCGTGGGAGCCGCGGCCACCGCCTGCCCTCGCCTCCCCGCGGCAGCGCGTTCAGCCCGGGCGGCAGGTAAGCAAGGGCGGGCGCCGCGAAGGTGCGCAGAGCGGGCCGCGCACGGCCCTCCCGTGCCCCCGCGGCTGCGCGGGCGCTGTCGCTGTCACAGCCCCGCTGCCTCGTAGCCGGCGGGAGGGTGACCGACAAGCCGGCGGAGTCACCTCCGGCCGGGAGAGCGGGTAAACTTTGGGTAAGTGTTGCACGGGTGCGAGGCAGCATCCCTCGGCGCCGTGGGGCGGGTGGAGAAGAGGAAGCTGCGCGGAGCGGTGCGCGGGTCTTGCCGCACTGCCACCCGAGCACGGAGCGGGCAGGGGAAGGCGGAATCGCCGGGGAACGTGGTGCCGGACAACAGGTTCCGCGGCTGCCCGGGGTGCGGAGCGTGTGTGATGTGTGTGTCTGAGTGTGTGTGTTTCGGTTGTCCCCTCCCCCCTGCCGCCCGGCCAGAAAGGGGGTGGGAGATGCGCTGGCGCACGGCCGCTTAAAACCGCGCTGCCCGCTGGCGGCTGTTTGCTGTCGGGAGGGTGGCTGCCGGGATCCGCGTTGTGCAGGGGAGGGAGGCGCGGAACAGGTCGGCCGGAGTTCCGCGGGGCTGGCCGCGCTGGGCCTCTGGTTGCCGGCGGCGGAGCGGGGGGGTTGGCGGCTGTGGCGCCGTCGCTGGCGTTAGCCCTGCTGGGTGACCGGTCCCCGTGGCTTCCCAGAGCGCCGGGCTCCATCGCATCCCGGGCCGTGCGGTTTCTCCTCCTGCATCGCACTGCAGTAAGTCCTCGAGTCGCTGGGCGGCTGAACTGGTTGCAAACGCGGATTTGGTGGGGGCTGTGTGTTTACGGGTGTGCGTACGGACGTGGCGGAGGGGTAAACGGAAAGTTGTAGTTCAGCGGACTGTATGTAATTTGTCAGGAATCGCAGCTTTGGTTCCTGGTGAATGGCAGTCTGCCTTGCCGTGGTACCTCACTTTCCTCGATCCTAGGCAGTGCCCTTGGCTGCCCGAGCTCTCGCTGGAGCACGTTGCGGGGGTGCGAGCAGCAAGAGATGCGGCTGCAAACTCCTGCTTTAAAAACTGGTGTGCTGAAACTTTGAGGGTTGATGTGACAGAATGTCTGTCTTAGGATCTTTCAAGGAAGAATTAAAAATCCTGTACTAATTGACAAAACTTTTGGATGCCTCAGGTCAATTTAGATGCAGATTATTCTTGTTTCGTGTGGTCCACTGTCGTTCCGATTCATTTTGTTGAGACGAATTTTGTCTGGAGTGCATGTAATTAAATTTTTCATTGTGACTAGCCTGGTTTTGAAATGGATGAAAGGTTTTCCCAGAAGATTACTAAATCGTAAGTGTTCTTTTCCCTGGCTAAACAAGCAGATTATAGGGTCTTCAGTTAATTCTGTTTGGCTGTTTTTTTTTCAAATTGTATTAATTTTCAAAAGCAGTTTTGTCTGGTTGATGTAAGTTTAGAAAGTAAATGGAATAAGCTTACAAAATCCATATTGGAAGATAAAACAGGATGGGGAATTCCAGTAATTCTTGCAGGAAAAAGAGTCTTTTGAGCTCTTTTTTTTTAAAGACCCTAACCATTTCTTCTTGTTTAGGTAACAGGTTTTTGTTCTTTGCACTTAAATGGTATTATGTATCCACAGGTATTAAAGTGTCATTGTACATTAAGAAAAAAAAATCCGCCCCAAGAACCTAATATACCTTCCCCAATGACTGAACTTGTGCTGTGCTTTATGGATGAAATGACAGGAAGTAAGTTTGTTGTTTCTTCCCAAAATGACAATCCAGTATTGTGCCGAGCCTGAAATGCCTGTCTGGCACAGAATGAAAACAAGCATCAGGAAACAGGGGGAATCAACGACACAGTGTGTTCCTCCTGGGGTTTGTGTAGCCCTTCATTCATCTGTGGAGATGGGAGGGCTTTGGTGGTTATTAAGGCAGGGAAGGCCTGAAACCACTTGTGGAAGTATTTTGTGCTATGGATTTGAAATATTAGGGGTCCAATTCTGTTAATCTAACTTAGGTGCCTGCAAACAACTGAAGCTGCTGCTCATAGCAGGTTTAGGAAAAAAATATACTTTCTTATGTGTTTTTAGGAAGAAGAAATGTGTAGGACCTGTTACTTACAAACTGAAATCAGCTTTTGTGAACATCTGTAGATGTCTCAAACATTCAAAGTAGAGCATTCAATAACAATGCATAAATGAACAGAGAACCTATTTTTGAAGAGTTTATGTAGTTTGAATTTGGAAATAATATCTATTTTGAAGAGCATTAGACATCAGTTTTTTATTTGTAATGAGATTCTGTATCATTTCTGATCTGGAAGCAAGTATCATTCAGGTGATACCTTATGGGGCAGGTCTGGGTGCCTTTTGCCAATGGAATGAGATCACTGGAACAGGAAAGAAGAGAACGAGAAGAGGGTTGTAGGAAACCTGCTAGAGCAGCATTTTGAGAAAGCAGAGTTTAAAAAAAGGACATTTGTGAGTAAAGGTAACAACAGCTAGACATTGGAAAACCAGTCAGCTGGACTGGAATGCGTTTGCTTTGTGTTTGTATGACAGTAGCATTGAGTTCTTGTGAATGACACCTGTAGAATAAAAGATAACGGGTTGAAGTTATGTTTTATAATTAGTGAGTATTGACAGCATGTATCATAGAGTCATAGAATATCTCAGATTGGAAGGGACCCATAAGGGTCAAGTCCAGCTTCCTGCTCCTTGCAGAACCACCTAAAACCAGATCCTATGACTAAGAGCATCATCCAGACTCTCTTTGAATGGTCCTTGAATATAGATGATGTATGACATTTCATTCTCTTTGAATGGTTATGACCTTTATTAGGTCATTGATAAGTTAAACCTGCTGCACACAATTTTAACAAGTTTTTAAAGACTTTATTATTTCTTGTGTTTCCTTGGTTAAAGTTAACTTTGCAACAAAGAGCCCTTTACATGATGATGTCTGTATTCACAGTGTATCTTCTCATCTTTTGGCGTGGTAAGAGTTGTGGGCCATTGTGAAAAGCACGTTATGAATGTTCTCATCTGTATCTAGAATTATGGAAGAGTAGCAATCAGAAGGGAGAGTGAAACAGAAAGAAGCTCTCTTGTTTTGTGGCTGGGTGAGCCGGAGCAAAAGAATTGCAGCCAGACTTTTGCATGTGTAAATAAGAAGGTATTTGGGAAAGACATCTATGTTTATTGTAAAGTCATGATGGGAAATCTTGGAGACATCAATGGAGCACAATGCTATTAAAGAACAGGATGCATTAGTTTTGGATTCTAGCTCTCTACTTGTTGCTATCAAGTAAACTTTGCAGCCTCCTTCAGGAGTTAGAAGTTGAGCTTTGCACTACTGTCTCAATGTCATGGGCTCAGCAGTAGCAGTCATTTTTTCTCCTTCTTAGTAGCTGGTGCAGCACTGTTTTCAACTTGCGGCCTGGGAACAGTGCTGATAACACCAATGTTTATAGTTATGGCTTAGAATGTTTGGTTTTACCTAGGACTTTCTGAGTCTTGTGCTCTGCCAGGGAGGAGGGGAAGCCGAGAGGAAGCAGAGACAGGACACCTGATCCAGCCTAACCAAATAGATATTCCACACCACAGCACGTCATGCCCAGGATGTAAAAACAGAGGACAGAGACCCGGAAGGGTGGAGGTTTCGCTGTGTGATCAGGCTTGGTATTGGGTGGTAAACAGTTGTATTCTCTTTCCTTGTATTTCCTTGGTCATTATTATTGTTGGTGGTAGCAGTAGTGATTTGTGTTATACCTTAGTTACTAAAGTGTTCTTAATCTCAACCTGTGGGAGTTGTGTTCTTTCGATTCTTCTCCCCATTCCCCCTGCCAGGGTGGGGGGCAAGAAAGAAGAGGGAGGGAGTGATCAAACCGCTTGGCTGAGAGACTTAAACCACAAAACTGAAGGAAAAAATAAAGTAATAAAATGTACCGGGGCTTGCTCCTGGGTATTATTCCCTTTTTTTTTTTTTTTTATACCTGCAGAGCATATATTCTAATAAGTCTTACTCTGTAGGAATAGTTTCATAGTTTAATCAATTGAGGATGATATAAGAGGTTAAAAAAACATATCCTATGACACGAATTCCATATAAAAGATTTGTTAACCTTCATTTGTGAGTTTCTTTGGTCAGAGAGCTCTTGTTCATTGTTTCCTGTGGCACTTACAAAATAATTAGTAGCAGTAATAGTAGGCATAGGACAATTACTTGAATGTACTAGTAGTTTTTCAGAGCAGTATTGTATTAATGATTTTCTCTTTGGGGACTAGCTTTATAACTGAACCAGTAAATTTACAGTGCTGGAGAAAAACTTAAGTAACTTGCTGGGTCTCGCTGAAAAAAATTAAATGTTTGTTGTTATTTTTAATACCTTGTCTACAAGAATGGAAAAGGTTATAAATTTGGGCTTTGAAGCTGATATCATCAGTTTATTAACCTGATCTAGTTTTCATTACACTAATGGTACTTTTACTTAGGACATATGGATAGAAATGTTCTGATGCAAGTAAGTTATTTAGGCCAATTTAGGAAGTCAAGAAGTAAGTATTTATTTTTTTGGAGTCCAGATGAGTAACTGCCCCTAAACACCCAGTAAAACAGCTTATGCAATGTAAAACACATTTTGCTTTTCTAATTGTTTCTGAACAAAATAGAAGATTTCTCTGAATAATGTTTGCAGCAGTTTAGTCCTGAGGGGATATTAGTCTTCTTTAGTTAGTTTGCCGCAAGTTAAGAGCTTAAAAAAAGTGTGTGAAGGATGTTTAATTATTTCTTGTCCAGCCCTTTTATACCAGTTGGAGATGTAAATGCACAAGCTGACACTATTGTGCTGCCCTGAACTATTAAAATAAATAAATAAATAAATGGAAACTTGCAAACACATTTGTCAGTTCTGTGTTACTGATTGGATTTCCAATTGTGGGGACAGATTAAGCTTTTAATTTTAAATGATGCTTGTTATTTACTGTGACAAACCATGATTTAAGTGACCTCTAGATAATTCTTTCTTGTCTGTTAAGGATTTTAATTTTCAGGAACGGATCTTTTATATGGCGGAAATCTTTAGTTAATGCAAATGTTGTGAATTAATTATTTTTTTTTTTCTAAGTTTGATTTCCAGCCATGATATGAAATAATTACTTCATTTAAAATGGTTCTGCTTTTTTTTCGCTTAGCATTCAGTGGGATGTCTAGTGCTCTGTAGTAATGAGTAGCGCACTCTCTAGTCCTTGCAGTAGGAACAACCCCAACATATATATAAGGCACTTTACACCAAATTTTATGTTGCTCTTCATGTGCCAAACTCTGTGAGCCTTCTGTTGAGAAATGGTACTTTGGTCCCCTCTCGGGTTGCCTTGTGGGACAATATGGAGTATTCCAATGTAGTCGTTGTTTAGTCAGGAAACAGAGAACTCACATGGATAATGGAAGCTTAATCCTCTTTTTCTTTGTTTCCTAAAGCACTGCATAAAGGAAAGCCAGCTAGTCAAATTTATTCTGTTTGGTCTAAATTTGTGTCTAGGCGCGCAATTCTGAAATTTGCACTGTTTCATGTTTGGAAGTTATCTGAAGTCAATCCTGAACACTGTTGAAGTATATGAGGCACTTCCATATTTATATGTTTGTGGTCCTAGAATGTTGACAAGCTAAATTTAAGCAAAAGAGAGAAATGGCAGATACTACGGCAGCTGTATCAGCCTGGGAAAGAACTGCAGATGATGTGAAATCAGCAGGCTTTCCTGTCTTGTTTTCTGAAATTAAAAGAAGTGGTGTCTTGTAAATCCAGTCTATAGAGACTGTGGCTTAGGCATAAGCATTATGAACCACTGCATCCGCAGGACTGAAGAGTCTGTTGCTTTTGAACTCTGGCCCCTTTTACATCTTTAGTTGTGGATTTTCTCATGTTTCCTGCAGGAATTTTTGCATGCGTCATCAGAATGTGGAGTAATATTAGGCCAGAAAGATGTTTTTCAGAAGGGAGGAAGGAAAAGAAGAAAAAAGAAGGAAAAAAAAATCCAACCCTCAATACATATATATATATATCTCAGAATTAATAGCAAAAAAATTGATATTGAAGTAGATGAAAACTGAGATGTACATGATTGCAGACAAACATGCAAAAGTAAATGTAATGGTTACTATTACTGGTTTTTTTTATCTATTTCTTCTCCAAATTCAATCCTCAAATAAAATATTTTTCTAAAATTTAAAAGGACCTAAGTTAGTAAATTCCATAAGAAGTTTTGGGGTTTAGAAATGTGAAACGTGGATTTGTGTTGTGTGTGCCAAGACATTGCTTACTTGTACTCTAGAGTTTTTAACTGAAGATTTTTTACTTTGGCTATTTCTTCATATTTTGATAATTTAGTCATCATTTGGAGTTAAAAGATTTTATAATGTTAAAAATATACATAAGTTGGACGAATCTGTCTTAATATTCAGTATCTGAATGCCATCTGGTTACCTTCTGTCTATTATTGCTAATGGAAAGACAAAAGCACCTGCTGAGGGAAATTTTAATTTTAAAATGAGCATATATAGGTCATTTGAAATACATTCTGGATGTATCCAGGTCTCTCAATTCATTATAAAAGGTGGCTGGCTGCAATGATTCTTTCACAATTTAAGGTCTAATTTTAAGGCATCTGGCTTTGAGCAAGATAAACTATACCCTTGGGTGTTTTCTCAACTAGAAGTACAAGTGTAAGGAGAATTGAATTCCTAAGAATGTATCAAAATCTCTCCATGCATTACTGAAAATAAGTACAAAATAGCCTTAAAAAAGTAGTTTCTTAGAATGGGTCACATACCAGCAGTTAAATATCAAAGGACCTATTTTTAAATATATCTAAATAAACAAGTGCTTTGGAACATTTGCATTTTCATGTCCTAAAAGAATGGCTGTGATATGTTTTTATCAAAAAGCCTCTGTTTTAATTCCAGTAACACTTTCTAATGGAAACTAAAATTATATGTTTTTTTATAAACATTCTAGATTTATTTTGAAACTGTGAAGCCTTGCTCAGTCATTTAGTTTTATTTTGTTCTACATGTAACACACAGAGAAAAACTACTACATCTGTGGCCAGGTTTATCTTCCTGTGTTGTTGTAAATTTGAAATTGTGCAGTGCTACAGTCACTTCTGCTGAGTAGGGGCAGTGGATCATTTTGCCTTTTTTTTCCTACTTTAAAAGTACTCATGAAAAGGTTGTGTTTGAACAGAAAACTTCTGTATCAAAGAATTCAGACCGTTTAAGCAATGTAATCTATATAGCAGAGAGATAGAACTTTTTACAGTCCTGTGTTGAGCTTAGTGCTGTTGGCACAACTGTTTATGAAGAAACATAGAATGGCTGGACAAATTCTGAGGAAACCTCCTAGCTTTGAAGATGAGGTGTTGTTAATCACAGTGGATTACTCTGGTAAGAATATTAATTTACTTCCTCTTAAATGCTAAAATGCCAAGTGGGTACTTTGTGTTCCGTGCATACCATATTCAGTTGTGATTTTTTTTTCCTTTGTGATTTCAAAATAATGACTCATAGAAAAGCTTTATATTCTGTCTAAGACTCTTGCTTATAAATGATTTAGGCATCCAGAACCTATAAAACCATCTTGGGATATTACTTGTATAAATGATCCAAATATATTTCTACGCTGTATTAGAGAGTGTGGAAGTACGGTGATTTTTAGACGCCTTTTGGTGTTGAGAAAAATAATCTTGATTGGTGCTCCAGGACTTATTTCTAGCTGCATCCCTAATGAACAAGGGGAGATTCAGGTCTCCAATAAGAATTTCTCCATGTTCTTATTCAGGTCTGATGAGCTAGAGGTCAGGGTAGATCATCTGTCAATGCCAGAACAAATTGCAGAATCTTACCAGTACGCTTTTACAAATAAGATAGTCATATTTCAGTGTAGTTTAATGAGCAGATAGGTGTATAGGAAACTAAGAAGAACGTGTGAATCATATAAAATATCTTAGACTTTTGAAGATCACTCCTTCAGGGTTTGGGCCATACTCCCTCTGACCTTATTTCAGTTCAGGGTGCATTCCTGATCAACTGTGGTCACTCTGTGAAGCTTTTTCATTTCAGATCTTACATTAATGACCCTCAAAATGCTTTCTTCCTTTAGCTAAAGGAAGAGATGACCTATTAGCCTTTTCAGTATCCTGAGTATGTGCTAATACAGTGAATTCTGCATGAGAAGTCCAAGACCCTGACTAAAAGGATAATCACTGCTATGGGGGTAGAGTAACACTTCCGTTATCCAGAAACCTTGACAACCTCTATAATTCATCCTTAACTCATCAACTGTTTTAAGATAAAGTTAACTAAAAGCATTATTTGTAAAATCCCCAGTAAACTACTGTGAGGCATGGATTTATGATGACAGCAATTACAGAACTAAAAGACATTCTTGCTTTGTTTACTTGTTCTAAAATCAGACCGCGATCTTCTGTGTTTTCTGACAAGGTGCAACTCTTTCAGTTTGCTGTGAGGTCGAGGTCTGGTTCATTTTGCATTATTTATATTCTTGGCCAGCTTTTACTGGAGAGCATCATAAGCAGGAAAAGTCTGCCAATTCTTGTACATATTTCTTGGCATGTTCTGCAGTTTTCATTCAGATTCAAATGCTTCATCCCTTCCCCTTAGAGATCTTTAATTTATTCAGGAAAAGTTTCAGCACTCCTCCCCTTGTCTTGTTTACTGCTCTCATTCTTTGGAAATGCAAATCTGGATTTGGCAGAGCAGGTGCCATCTCTTTTAAGCTATGAACAAATTGTTAACCCATGAAGGGGTAAAATGGTCCTATCAAGGAAGTTGGTACCATGTATCTTAGTATGGAGATCTTCTGTAATTGCTGAACCTTGTGTTTTCATATCAACATGTATGCTGATAACTGTGTTTGATACTAGCATGTTTGTATAAATCACATGTATCACTCATTATTGCATGTTGATTGATCTTCATGCTTTTTCAGGCTTTGTGAGTCCCAATTTTGTGACCAGAGTTGATCAAGAGTATGCCCAGGGATGCACTGACAGTTAAAGGTGTATAGAACCTCTATAAATAGAACCTGTGTGTCTACTTTTAGAACCTAAATGTCTCAAACACTTCAGACCAGTGTCTACTACATCCATTTAAATGTTTTAGTGGTAGACAAGAAATTGTAAGGATGTTTAAAGAGAAAATCCTTTTGCAAAGCATGAAGTTTGGAGAGGTTTTGAACTATTCAGAAATCAAGCACCTGAAGGCTTAACAGCGGTGGTGATGATTTTCAACCTGTGGGTGTTGTAAAAGGGAAGATAATAGTCTTACCTCATCTTCAACAATGTTGTCATTGTTTCTGCAGATTTAACATAAATTTCACCATTTCTTTTTTTGGATGACCTAATGGAATTTAAGAAGGTAGGGAAAGAAAAACAGTTTGTAACAGCATATGCTTTCTGTCTTAATACTTTAAATGCACCATAGTACCCTTAAATACCTTAAAATGGATATAAGCAGAATGATGTGAAGACCTTAAATATTGATGTTCATTTTTTCATGGGGAAGAGTCATATATATAGTAGATTAATTATTCTGAAGAGTCTGTAATGCACATTACATTCCTTAATATAGTTGCAGTAGTGTTCCATAGATGACTAGAAGCGCAATTAGAACTTAAAGGGGTGCTTTCCATTAGTTATTATCTAGTTATTTTTGAATGCTATACATATTGCCAGTAAAACCTTTTTGTTTGTATGCCTCAGTGTTCGTGGGAAGTACGTGCTGTATATTTGGCAAGTGAATGCACATGCTGCCGGCTGTGGTAAATATTGTAACATTTACTTTTTTCAGAGAAAAATAATTACTATTAACCATTTCGTCTGGACTTCTTGTTGTGGAGTCGTTTTTCTGCATGTTGTCCTTAAACGTCACTGACTTGTTCATATCTATACCAAGACAAAGCACTATGAATGGGGGCAGGTGAATGGAATCATTCTTCGTCCCTCTTAGAAGCATAAAGATGGCTTTACTGGATCAGACTAGAAGTCTGGACTAGTATGCTGTCTCCTAGTGATGATTATTAGGGGAAGAACGTAACAATAGGCTGAGCATCCCAGGAGCATTCCTCCAAACTGACACTATTACTTACTACAGATCTCTGCCATAGCCCATTGCTTCTTTTTGAAGCTGGAGGAATTCTGGTCTACTCTTTTGTTCCTTATGAGCAGATTCCTATATCTTTTTTGTCCTTTTCTTTTTCCAGTTTTACTCTAATCAGTTTGAAAATCCAAAACCTCTATGTTATTCAAAATACAAGTGTACCAGGGATCAGTACAATGGAGAAAATTGCTTTATTCTTTATTCCTTTCTGTCTGAATATTTTTTTTTTTTTTTGATGCTCCTGAGCACAGATCTGATGTTTTGTGATTATAATTCCAGAATTCCATTTCTGAGTGATAAGTCATCACTGATGAGCTCACTTCTCATCACTTTTAAGTGTACTGCTAGGGTTAATATTTTTTTTTCCTATGCACATTACTTTATATTCATCAGTGCTGAGGCATATGACACTATTCCAGTGGGAAGTGTAGGGTAGCATTAGCAAGCAAGAGAAAGGAAGAGTCAGGCTATTAGGGGATTTAGAACCTGTATTATATCTAAATTCAATTTCAACCCTCTCAGTTTTTTCCTGTAGCCTTAAAAGCATTATGGCATCTGCCTTAAGTGTTTCACTGATGTAATAAAAGTAGAATAACTTGGTCATCTGCTGGAAATGTGAATAAAATACATAGTGAACTTGCAACTATTTGAAAGAAACTTTAATAGTCGGATGAATCACACGTGACTTAATTATTTGGAATAAAAGTAAGTTTTAAAAATTCTTTTGAAATGTTTAAGTTGTTGCTTTTGTGTTTCGGTTTGGTTTGGGCTTTGGGTTTTTTTTTTGTTCGTTTGTTTGCTACTCTTCTAACCATGACTTAATAAAAAATGTCCTGCTGCATAATGGATAAATACTTTGACTTTTTCAATTTAGAATGTGGATGTGAACGTGTAAGTATGCATACATTCTGTATAAATTTATATTGACTTCGTGCTGAATATGCCAACATATTAATTATATGTTGTGAACGTATTTAAATGCATAGCTGTCAGAAAATGTCTGTTACAGTTTATTTACAGGAATTTGAGTTTTGAGGTGGTAGTTATAGAAAACAGTTCCCAACCAAATGGCTAACCCTAGCTAGGATCACATTAGTTCTGGATGAAGTGCAAAACCTGACAGAAATGTTTTTATCTAGCTCATACGTCCAACAGAAGCAGCTTGTAATGTGCTTTTGTTTGTAATGTGTTTGTTTGCTGCGATGTGTGTGTATGCATTATTGCTGAATAATTGACTGTATATTACAAACATCTTTGAAGACATTTAAGCAAAGCAGTTACTGTCACAGTTTAAGGTCTGCTGTTTTAAATTTAAATATTGGAGAAGGTGGGAACAATATTACTTCTTAATTTGCAAATGTGACTGTTCTCACTGGGAGTCTGTTTCCAAAGCAGAGCTTCTGTGAAGCTGGTGATCACACCTAATTGAAAAAAATACATTTCCCATAAATTATTCTTGTCATTATAAACAGTGCTTGTAAATAATAGTGCTTATAAATAATAAAGTATGTGGCCTTACATCATTTCTTTAATCGTTTTGGTATGAATTTAGTTCTGTGACATTATATGAATCTAATAGAAATAGTGTCTGCTATTTCATAGGTAGCCTGAACTAATGAGCTAGACTAATGCTACGCTCCTAGGTGTGCAGAGAAAGAATTTACATTGCTAAGAAATCCAAGCAATTTTAGCTCAGTAAGGTATGTACTTAATAATAACTACTGGGGTAGTAAAATTAATGAATACTGAGCGCCATCAAATGACTGTGTTATTCTGTGGATTTGAACTTGCAAAGGTGAATGTGATCAAGCAAGGTATTAGTAAATGAGGAAGGAGGGTGCTGTTGGTCTCCAGTTACTACTCATTTTTAAAGTTCACTTATTCTGAAGGTATTGAGGTAGATTGAGCAATGTTTCCTATACTTGATAACATGTTTAGTATAAAACCAGTGCGTCATAATGCTGACTACTGAGATGTGACCTGTGGTATTGTGAGTATTCTGGCAAAATTTTTCAAGTTGATTTTCTGTGTATTTTCCCTAAGCTGTATGTGTGTTGTGGCCCTCATAGCAGATGCATAGAAAACATAAACATGCAGCTTTTAAACTACCAGTATTCCGAAGGAGTTAGCATTAGGATTTAGGCTGTGAGGACTTCATGCTTCTGGAACTGTAAATGACCTCCTGTGTGTGGAGCTGACATACATGGGAATTTCAGTTGTATGCAGATTGCGGTACATAGTCCCTGAGAAAGGCTTTTTTTTTTTTTCCTTTAAGTAATTTACAGTCAGTAACATGGGAATTGGTATTTGAAATGGCCTGCTGCATTCATTTTGGAGAACTGAAACCAGAAGATGAGTGGATCCAATACTTAATTAGTTTTGTAATCTTCAGATCTTTAGGTGATTTTTCTCATAATGGACTTGCACATAGGAGAAGATACATATGCAGATATGAATATAATATAAATTCTTTTTAATGCAAGAAAAATATACTTGAACTTTCTTTTTTCTGTTGTCTGGGTCTTGCTGTGTTGGAACAGTGCTTGCAACTCTGCTTTCTAGGACCACATAAAATGTATATGCTAATTCTTAGAGAACTAATATATCAGTCATCAGTCTCCAGATATGGCCTTTTGTTCCAGAATGCTCTTGTTCCTATATTTTGCTGTATATTTTTAATCAGCTAGACATTATACAGTACTTTGTTGCGTTGGTTCCATGGTGGTGAGAATCTTAGAAATACGTTCTCTAAATCTCTGCTGCTGCCTCTTTACTTTCCATGTCCTTGAGCTGTGTCTGCTTTTACTTCTCTGGTTGTTGAAAATGTACTCCAGGGATTAGGAACTGTGAAGATGGGACCTGCTTGAGCTAACCTCAAAGGCTGATGGGGCGCTCTCAGTCGTGACTGCTGTGAATGCAACTGCAGCAGAGGGAAACTGGACTTCTATTCAGCAAGTCAGCTATTTTGAGGGTTTTTTTGTTGCTTGGTGTTTTGGGGGTGTTGGTTTGTTTGAGTTCTCTCCTTAAAAGATTGGGGAGAACTGGGATGTATAGGAAGTGAAGGTAAAACAGAAAAGTTTTCTAATATCTGTATTTTTTGTTTCAAATAATTATTGCCCGGAGGAGATGCTGAGGGCATTCTATCCCCCTTATGAAATGGAATTCCATGAAAAAATCAGGATGCCTTTATGAGTTTGACCTAACTGTGCATCTTTAACTTCTGCAAATGCCTGTTTGGTTTGTACAGGTACAGTGTAGAATTATAAAATGGTTTGGGCTGCAAAAGACCTTGAAGATCATCGAGTTCCAACCTGCCATGTAGGGGAAAATGATTTGCTATCATCTTATTGCCAGTGGGCTGGTGCTGACAGAATTGTCATATGCACAGTCATGCTTGATTTGCATTGTATTTCAGAGTGGTTTGGGTGTATTTCCATTTCAAAATACTTACTTTTTAAATCGGAATAATAGCAGTTATGGATACACGAAAAGTCCATCTGCGCTTTTATTTACGAAGTACTAGGGCTAAAATTTAGCATTGTGTAAAAGTGAGCAGGTCCTAGGCAAAGATGCTTAGAGTTGAGCAAGTTTTTGCTTTGTAAATGAAAGCATGGACTGTATTATTTTGTGGAAATTGTACTCTGTGAAGACTGCTTCTTCAGAGAGCCAGCATGCTACTGTTAAAGATGGTTTGTGAGAGCAGACAGCAGATTTCCTGCCAGAACAAAGTGGCAGGAAAAGTTGGTAGAAACAACCACACACAAATAAAATCTGTTGCTGGCTTTTTGTTTTTTCCCCCCTCTTTTTTTTTTTTTTTGTGTGTGTGTGTGTATGTCTGAGAAATGCTTAGAATAATTTTCCTGGTAGGTAAAAGCACAGTGGGAAATGGTTGTGTGGGTTTGAAACACTCTCGGAATGCTACTGTGATTTTTTGGAAAACCTGTCAACCTGAGTAGAAATCTCATGGTTGTTTCTTGCACAGGCAGAGCAGGAAAATTGCAGCTGCTGCTGGACCCTCTTGTAAGAGGGAGGCAAAAAGCATGTGAGAATGGGAAGTGAAGGATTCAAGATGGGCACATTCCTTCTCAGGGGTGAGTGGAGCCAGGGCAGCTCTCAGTCTGTGAGCAAGTTGATGTGCTGTGGCTTTGGAATGGGTAGAGCAAGGAATTTTTTTTGTGTGAGGGCATAAACTAAGCCCTTGGTGAATTCCAGAGCACAAGAGGAACAAACAGAATGTTGTGGTGAGTGTTTGAGCAACTTCCAGTTAGAGAGATTTGAAATGGTGCTCAGAAGAAAGCAGCACACTGAAATCAAGGTTAAGTTGGTGGCTGTGGTGCCCAGCATGTGTGAAGGGGGAAAAGTTCTTTGGCAAGGGAAAGAAAAGGTACATCTTCATGCTGTGTTGGAATTGCTGTGATTTTATATCAAGTTGTTAGAAATTATTTATGATATTTTGCATCTCACTTCTTCTATTACTGGAATCCCAGTTTGGACCTATTTTGAGAGGGGCATCATCTGCATGTCTGTCGTGGTTTAAGCCCAGTTGGCAACTCAGACACGCAGCCGCTCACTCACTCTCTCCCCCTTCCCCTCCCCTGCTCCCGGAGGGATGGGGAGGAGAACTGAAAGAGTGTAACTCCCATGAGTTGAGATAAGAACAGTCCAGTAACTAAGGTATAACACAAATCACTACTGCTACCACCAATAATAGTAATGGCAAGGGAAATAACAAGGGAAGAGAATACAGCTGCTCATCACCCTCTGTCCGATACCCAGCCTGACCCGAGCAGTGATCTAACCCTTCTAGGTAACTGCCCCCAGTTTATGTAGTGGGCATGACGTACTGTGGTATGGAATACCTCTTTGGTTAGTTTGGGTCAGGTATCCTGTCTCTGCTTCCTCCTGGCTTTCTTTCCTCCCTGGCAGAGCATGAGACTCAGAAAGTCCTTGGTCAGAGTAAGCATTACTGAGCAGCAACTAAAATCATTGGTGTTATCAGCGCTGTTCCCAGGCTGAAAGCCAAAAATGCAGCACTGCACCAGCTACCAGGAAGGAGAAAAATGACTGCTACTGCTGAACCCAGGACAGTATCCACCCCTTATTCCATACCATTCACATCATTCTCATATCCACATTTTCAATATACCATCACTCTTATATATATATATCCACAGAGAGAGAGAGAGAAATATCATTACTTAGCGCATGGACCAATCCCTATAAAGCTGCTGAGTCTATCTGGTCCATGATGTCAGGCTCCATCTCTTGTAACAGCCTTTCAGAGCAGGAGAGGCTGTGTGCAGTGTTGGTCATTGCCTGCTGATGATACGGCAGAACTTGTCTGGTTTCATCAAAGTTCATTCTTTGTTGGAATGATGGTTGGAGGGAAGTCAGGGCCAGTTGCTGGTGACCTGAAGGCATCTAGTTGGTGAGCTATAAAAGTGCTATATAGCAGGCAACAGCATACAATTGAGTTCATTGGCTGTTTTCCCCTAAAATCAAATCCCCTTGAGGTACACATTGGACTTCTCCATATTCCAGCATTACCCACCAAGTATATACTGATCCTTGAGTAAAAGCAATCCCATGAATGGGTTTGCCTTTACCTGAAGCAGGAATAACCCAGACTGTCTTCCCCAGCAAATTCTTTATGTGTACCACAGGAACTTTATCCCCTTCTACATTATGTATGAGTTCTTTCTGGGCTGGGCCAGCTCTGTTGGCAGATCCTCTAGTGTTGACCAACCAGGTGGCTTTTGGTAAACGTGTATCTCAATGTTTGAAAGTCCTACCACCCATTGCTCTCTGTGTAGTTTTTAACAGCCCATTGTACGTTTGATTTTCCTAGAGGCTGCTGCATGGTAGGGGATGTGATATACTCAGTGCCATACTCTTTGGCCCAAATGTCTTTAAGGTGATTCCGGAAATGAGTCCCATTGTCTGACTCAGTTCTCTCTGGGGTGCCATGTCACCACAAAATCTTGTTTTTCAAGACCCAGGATAGTGTTCCGGGCAGTGGCGTGGTGCACAGCATATGTTTCCAGTCATCTGGTGATTGCTCCCACCATGGTAAGCACATGGCACTTGCCTTGGCAGGTTGGTGGGAGTGTGATGTAATCAGTCTGCCAGGCCTCCCCATATTTGCACTTCAACCATCGTCCTCCATACCAAAGAGGCTTTAACTGTTTAGCTTGCTTAATTGCAGCACATGTTTCACAGTCATGAATAACCTGGGCAATAGTGTCCATTGTTAAGTCCACCCCTCGATCACGAGCCCATCTGTATGTTGCATCTCTGCCCTGATGGCCTGAAGTGTCATGTGCCCATCGGGCCAAAAATAATTCACCCTTATGTTGCCAATCTAAGTCCATCTGAGCCACTTCAATCTTAGCAGCTTTATCCACTTGTTGGTTGTTCTGGTGCTCCTCAGTGGGGTGACTCTTGGGTACATGAGCATCTACGTGGCATACCTTCACCACCAGGTTCTGCACCCAGGCAGTGACATCTTTCCACAGCGCAGCAGCCCAGGTGGGTTTAGCTCTGCTTTGCCAGTTGCTCTGCTTCCATTGCTGCAACCACCCTCACAGGGCATTTGCTACCATCCATGAGTCAGTATAGAGATAAAATACTGGCCACTTTTCTCGCTCAGCAATGTCCAAGGCCAGCTGGATAGCTCTCACCTCAGCAAACTGACTCTATTCATCCTCTCCTTCAGCAGTTTCTGCAGCTTGTCATCAAGGACTCCATATTGCTGCTTCCATCTCCTATGCTTTCCCACAATACAGTAAACAAGGCATACTGCTTTTCACTTTCTGACAGTTTATTATAGGGCAGGGCCTTTTCAGCATGCATCACCTCCTCCTCTGAGAGTCTTTGCCCTCTGGCCAGTCCATGATGACTCCTAGAAGTCCTGGACCACTGGAATTTCCTCTTGGAGCTTGTTGTGTAATTAGTGCAGCCCACTTACTCCATATAATATTGCTTGCATGATGTGTAGAGGAGATCCTAGCTTTGAACATCCAACCAAGGTGCCAATCACTTCCAAAGCAATTCGAACCGCTTCATAGGCTGCCTGTATCTCTTTTTCAGTTGGGGTATAGCTGGCCACATATCCTCTGTATCCCCAACTCCGGAAGCCGAGGGATCTACCTCAAATCTCCCCTGGAGCTTCCTGCCAGAGCCTCCAGGTAGGACCATTCTCTGTGGCTGCAGTGTAGAGTACATTTTTCACAGCAGTTCTAAGCATTATAAGAACCTTTATTCATATTCAAACAAACAACCTTAAACCCAGAACCTCCATGTGAAGTGTGTGTTGCAAAACCAGTGATATGCATGTGTGATGTGTGGAGGATGGGGGTTAGATTCAGTATGTCTCATACATATTTTCGAATTATTATCTGTAACATTGAAGCAATTTGTGTAACTGGTGAATATTGAAGTTCTGTGATAATTTTCTTACTGTCATCTGTTGATGTTAGTGCTGTTTTTCTGGATGATTGCATAAAAGGATACAGTACCTTTGAACTAGACCATTTGACCAAAAATATACAAATGACAAATCTAAGAGCATTGACTATGCTATGAAAACATAGGAATTCTTGAGTAATAGCCATTTAATAAAATTATTGGAAGCTTTTGTCATAATTGTAGGTCAGACATGAGATAATGTGAAGCTGTACTGATGCAGAAGGTTATTGTTCTTTTGAAAGGGGTTTCAGATGACTTCACATGAGGATTTCTGTGGATGTTCCGCTGTGTGTCTATGGTAAAATAACAGCGGTGTAAATAAAGGGAGTATGCCTCTTAATATTAAGTATTTGTTTTGGACTTAGAACTTTATGATTAGTTTGATATTTTACAGAGATCTCATTTGCAGAAATAAGGAAACAAGAAAAGTCATGGTTTTGCAACATTAAAATTTATAGTTGCATTTTGTGTCAGGGAAAGAGACTTCAAAGAGAGCAGATGATGACAAGACATGACAATATTCTCTATTCTGTGTAAAGCAGGTGAAGTGCGTCTAAAGGTAGTTAGCATACTAAAATTTGTTCACAGTGTTGACACAGACTAAAAGAAAGGTCCTCCTCACTCCTCTGCCATGATCTGTGGCATCTGCACTGTTTGCAGTGTATCCTGTGGAAGGACTGAGATGACACTGGTGAAATACAAGGGAAAGGTTAGACTGTCACATCCTGAACTTTCTTGCACATGGCCATCTGGCCCCTCTGGGTCCATGCCCCATGCCTGCTTACTTTTTGCTGGTGTGAATGATGCTGTTGCTGTTCTGCAATTGCTGCAGTGTTTGTGGGTGCTTGTGTCATATGTGTTACTGATGGGAGAGAGAGTGGAAAGGGAAGGGAGCCAACAGGACTTGGCTCTTGGGAAAGCTTGGGCCTCCTCATGAAACCCCTGCACTGCGGGAATTCTCATCTGCCTCTGCAGGCCTGAAGCTCTGTCATGGCAAGGCAGTGAGTCCATGTACCTTCTCACCTGTTTGGAAATAGGTGAATATTAGGGGGATAACTTAGTGCTGATGCTACAGCTTTCTGAATTTTTCAGAATCTTTTTCATCAGAAGTATTTAAGCTAGGTAGAAAAAAAAAATACTTTGGGACATCTTGTTCCACTTATTTTTTAAGACTATTCTCCACAGAAATCACTGGAGAGTTCTTCTTAAAACAGATGGCACAATGTGGGCCATTGTAATGCAATTTTCTTTGTAAAATGCTGTGTCCTAGGGCAAATTTACCACAAATGGAGCAATCGTAATGTCCCATGAAAGACATGTGCTTCTTGAAACGCTTGATATATCTAAAAAACATGCATAACTCTACCGACTCTGCCAAGCAAACAAAGCTTGCTATTTTCAGTTAAGTATTTTGGGACTTTTGGTGTGTTTTGAAACTGCTGCAGTAACTGCTTTGACTAGTCAGGAAACCTTGTGTGTTTAAAATTTTAAACAGCAATAAATGCAGTATTATCTGGAATTATGACTCCGAGAAGACAAATTAATCTCTCTTTCCCTGATCTAGAGGAAAACTAATACACTTTTTTAGCTGATATTATTTATTGGAACTTTTTAGTTAATACATATAGATTTTAAAGCCTTAAAATAAAGGAATGCTGTATATCAAAATAGAAATACTTTAGGCTTGTCTTTCTGGTTCACAACTAATCAGTGTCAATATACCTTGTGTATTATCTGTGCCAACTTGGGTTATTAAGCAACACTACTGTAAGAGGTCCACTATCATTATAGGTGACACCTGTTATTAAAAAGGCTAGACAAATGTAATGAATAATTAAAATAGGAAAGAAATATGCACAATGATATGAAAGGCTATTTATTTTCATCAGAATATTCTGATGAATCTATACAGAAACATACATGTACATAATTTCACCTTTATCACAGTTAGGTTTCTAAAATACTAATAAGACATAATAGCAGTAATGTTCAGTATACTTATCCTGAAGACAAATGAAAATGGGAAGCAGAATTTTATGTTGTTCATATATTTACAACAGGATGTTTTTACAGTGAATTTTGTAGGCATACTAAATCTATGTTTGTAATTCTCTTTAAGATGCCAAAACAAATGACTTGCTTAATTTAGTTGTGCCAGTTTAAGGAATGTGAGCTAAATCTAGTGATGCAATTGATGCCTGGGAACCTTGAGGACTGGAAAATCCTAGTGAATGTTAAGAGATCTATAATAATCTCTTGAATAATCTTTTGTGTGTCTGAAAAGGGCAGAGTCTGGAAAAGATGAAATGCACAGAATTCTCATTTGCTTTTGAAAACAGAGTATTTGGCTTTTTGCAGTTTTTTTCATAATTTCACTCAGATTAAGGTATATATCTGTTTCTCCTTTAAGGGGAAAGACAGCGCAGCAGCCAAGATTTGAGACTAATTGATATGTATTTGGGATTTACCCTAAGGTACCTAGCTCAGAATCTCCATCTTCCTGTTATTTAGGGCGCTTTTACTGGGACAATGAAGTGGATACATAGAAGTGTTTCTTTCCTTTAGGATGTAGGCTCAGGCACTGGGCATCTCCTCACAGCACCATTTTAGATAAGGCTTGAGCATGTACCGGCCCACTTTAGTGGAAAAGAAATGAAACTGTGGGAACCAGATGAGAGCCATGATGTTTTCCAACCAGGTCCCCAGTGTGGGTGGCTGGAAAACCAGGCTCCTAGGGCAAACCACAGTACACACGCTCAAGTAATTTAGAAACAGACACAGACTTCTGGAAGAGTGACATTATTGAATATATGTAGTTAAGTCTGTAAGTGCTAGTGTTTCCTCAGCAGTATCTACTTCCTTTGAAATGCTTCTTTTTTTAATTAATGGTGTAGTAACTAATGCTAGCTGTACATGTGAGGTGGTGAATTTTAATTGAAATTTTGTGGTTTGGGTAATTAGGTATTAATAACAGTTTTATAATCTGAGTTTTGTTCTAAGTTACTAGTTTTTTGTCATTTAGGCTTAAATTTACCAATTCAAACTTGATAGGATAGACAAAAATGAATCTGTTAAGAAGTAGGACCCCTTAATTGACTTACATAAATTGACACTGTTCATGTGCTTAAACGTATTCAATTACGGACAACAATTCAGTTCCTGACTTTACACACTTTTCTGTGTGTTAGCAAGTGAATTATTTGAGAATAAATGTTTCAGTGTGCCTAATGAATTTCAAATGCAGTAACTAATGCCAGCTGAAATCTAGCAATTTTTAAAAATTCAGCATTAGGTCTTAAATATTATAAAATTATTATGAAAACATTAATTTTTAGAAGTTTCAGTTCTTCATACTTTCTTTAAAATGGGATATTTGTCATTCTCTTATTTTCTAGTCCTTGTACTTAAAAGCAACCAGGTCTATCCTTTGTGTATGTTGAATTGTCAGTGACAGAGTCAATCTTTGTTTCTGCTTTTATACTACAAGCACGTAATAATAATGTAATTGGTAGTTGACAGTTTTCATCTGTTCAGTTGGTCAAGCCAGCTTGTAAAGAATGAGCAGAAAAATGAAACGTATTTAGGCACTTTTGGACATCAGAGTGCAACACTTCCGTTTGGGTCAGAAAAGCAACAATAGTACCCAGTTTATTTAGTCCCAGTTGCCCAGGTCAGCTCAGTTCTGGGATTTCTGCATGTGCATTCTAAGCAGCTAAGCATAAGCAATAATATCTCAAATTTTGAATGGCAGATTTGCATGGATGCACATGACCTGCTATGGATGACCTTTCTCTGTGATGTTTTTTTGTTCATTTGGTTTTTCTTCTTGTGATTAATAGTCCTCCTTTGTTCTGGAGTAGAATAACACATTTACATGGCCTGCCTGAAAAGATAGAGCAGAGTCCAGCTGTCCTTTGATTTAGTGCAAATATAAGCAAAAATAAATTAATTAGTTGTAAGAGTTACTGGAGTACAGCAAAACCACTTCTGTGAATATCTGTTGGAACTTACAAACAAGTTAATTTTAAAGGCATTTCATGTTTTTTGAATGGAGGGTTTATGGTGCTTTAGCTGATCTTTGATGAATGTTCTCAAAAAATAAACTTGTTTCATTTGTAGCCATAACTCTATAATTGAAAATAAAATCAACGAGGAAAAGGGCTCTTCATGGAACTATTTTAAGTAGCAGATAGATAGAATAATTTCTGTCCTTTTTCTTTTCTTGGTCATGATCTATGCTTAAATAGGATGACCGTAGTGACTACTGATCACACAGTTGTGATATTCTTGTGTTATAAAGAGGATGCAAATGGAGAATTTTTTTTAGGCTTAGTTTATATGCAGAAGGATTCAGTCATGCATGTTTTTTAATACAGGACAGGTGAAAGGTATGATTCATCAATAACAAATCCTTTAGTAATACTGAACACTATTTTTTTCTATTAACAGAACTGTTTTTAAAATTCGCATGTTCTCTGATTCATGAAAATGAGTTTTAAATGGGTGGTTCTTGGGAAAAGCATTTTATACATGTAGAGACTCCTGGGCCTGTTGATAAGAGTAGATCACTTTGGAAGATCTCTGCGTTTGAAAATTTGCATGGATCAATTCAGAAGGGAACAACAGAGAATAATTATACCTGAAATACCTGCTGTATTTATTTAGTTAGTTACTGGTTTATTTTCTATTTCATTTATATTTTTTCTTTCAAGATTTTGACAGAATCCAGGCTTTGTAATATACATATTTCGTATACAGTCATCTGTATATGAAAAAAAACCCAAAACATCCGGGCCTTTAGTGACAACTTTGTATGGGTAGATGGAAGAGGAACTACTGCAGTGGTTACTGCCTAAGTACAGACTTAACTATACAAAGCAATTATAAGACTGTTGAAACACAATGAAAGATGAAATGTGAGGTTAGCAAGGTTGTGCCTCTTCATGAGTAACAAGTTTTTTCTTCATAGCTTCTCTCTAGTAATAGAAAGCAGAGCATAAATAAACCTTGTAGGTAATTTTGCAATTACATGTGGAAGTTCTCCAGGTCTAATTTTTTATGTTTTTGTTTATCAGTGTAAGTGAAATTTTACACATTTTTGTTTGAGGCACCTTTGTTTCACTGAGAAGACCTTCAGTCGTCTTATTTATACATGTGAGCTCTAAATCTGAAGTTGTGGGAGTACAAAGTCTGAAGTAAAGAAAACAATTTGGGGATTTGAGCTCCTGACTTGCAGTGCATCAGGTGCTGTGTTTGCATCTCAGTCCTTCATCTGAACAACTTTTCTAGGTATGAAATAATGTCATAGATACACGTTTGCAGTTGTTTGTAATTAATGCTGCTGCTATGAAAGCTATGAATTATACATTCATGGAAGCAGTACATCTGTAATTAGTATTACCAGGAGTGGTCGTGTTCTTATCTGATACCACTGTTCTGTGTGGGAGTGGAGTCCAGAAGACTGAATTATACAATTCTTCCACATATATGGTAGAATAAAAGCAGTGTTAGCAAGCTGCCATCCATTTTATTATTACTCTTTTTCTAAATATTTTTTGTCAATGGAGAGGAATTCCTTAACAATTTAAGCACAGAAACAAATATGAATTGTTTAGTACCTTTTTGTGTTTCTGTATTTATTCTGTTTTCCTTACTTTGTCAGACCATTTGATTTCTAATGTGTCACTAGTTAACATACTCTAGTATGTCAGTCTTTTTGATGTAAAGCTTAAAAATGTCATTTCTTTCCCACTAGATTTATTTTTTTTATTATTATTAAAGGGAAACAAAAGGAATTGTGTAAAGCATTATATATCTTGTGTTTTTTAAAGCTGTGATAAAAATTGCAAAGAAAATGATTATGTAGCAATGTTTATGATTCAGAAGTATACATACAAATAGTTTTTAGTTTATGACAGCTGTACTAATAGCAAAGAAGGGCAATGCACACTACAAGATGTCTAGTGCTCTGAGATGGAGATTATTTAAAGCATATTCAGCTTTTAACTGCAGTTTGTGGATAACATTAAAACTCCCTTGGGCAAAATCCTGTAGGTTCCCAGTGGAATTGCAGAGGATGAGGAAACACAAGTGTCATAGTCAGCAAAGTAAGGGGAAGTTGTTTCAAATACCAAGCTACAGTCTTGTAAAATGAGTTCAGTTTTGTGTCCAACAACTGCATAATTAAGGCAAATTGCTCAGTGCAGTGTCAAAACTTCACATGTATTTATCCTGTGTCTCTTCAGGTAATTTTGAGCATGTTTTATTATTGTATTCTAAGCTTCTCAGTGGCATAGGCACAGAGAATTAGAAGGTGACAAAATCAGATATTTGTCTTCAGAGGCTTGTGAGGACAGGTGATGCAGTCAACTGAAAGTTGATTTTAACCTGTACTTAGCTTGAAGTTTCCTGCACCTCTCCTCAGACCTGAGGAAAGGCTTGTATGTCTGAAAGCTTCGTGTGTTGGAATGTATTTTACTACTTTCTGCCAGACCCTCATTTCTCCTATCTTTAGACAATCATGTTCATAACAGAAATAATGTTGGTGCCAAGGACTACTGTGTGGAAACATAAGCTAAATTTGAGGAGAGTTAATTGCAACATTTAAAGAGAGGGAATAATTCAGTACAACTACAGAGAAAAACATTCTAGAAAAAGATAACAAATTTGCAGAGCCTTTCTCCAGAAAAAAAGAGAAATTTAAAATGCAAGCATAATATAAGCTAGTTCAGCCAAGGAATTCCCAAGGGAAAGAGGAGACTGGATCAACTTTTTCTTCTCTTTAATGGGAAAAACATAGGGAAACACAAGTAAGTGAAAGTAATATTTTGTATTGAAAATTGAACACCATGAAGAAAACCCACAAACTTAAGTTGCATGAAAGTGCAGTTAAATACCTTTGTCAATAAAAGTGCAATTAATAGCAATTTTTAGTTTGCTTAAAGAAATCCATGGAATATTTGTGTTTGTTAGCTCCAAAGCATTCTGGAGACAGCTTAACATGTTTAAAATGGTGAGGGCTAGGATGGAGTTTTTTGGATGAAAAGCTAAATATTTACAACATAACAACTGAATATCCCTAAATTAGTAGGTGGGGAACAGAAATTTTGTTGTCATCCTCTCATATTCTGGTGAAAAAATCAGCAGTTATCCAGGAAGAGGTGGTGTTGTCCTATCTAAAAGATTCAGTATGTTAAAATTGTGTCTTTACAACTGTAGTTCTGTCTGGGTGGGATGGACACAAAGACATACAAATGAAGGACCCTCAGTCAGAAAATGCATTTCCATCCCTGACTGAATGTCTTGTATATAGTTCCACAAATCATTGAAGCATAGAATGGTTTGAGTTGGGAAAGATCTTAAGATCATGTAATTCCAACCCCACTGCCATGGGCCGGAGCAGCTCCCACTTAGACCAGGTTGCTCAAAACCCCATCCAGCCTGGCCTTGAACACTGTCAGGGATGGAGCCTTCACAGTTCCTTGGGCAGCCTGTTTCAGTGACTCACCACTCTCCCAGTAAAGAATGCCAGTTGGCTGTCTCAGTTTAACCAGTGGCAGTATATAAGCTGAAGGAAAAATAATAAAGAAATAGGATGAGGTAAGAGGTTCAGAGTATGTTTAGGCTGCTGAAAGAAATGAGGCCAAGCTACATTTTAAGTAGTAGTTTCAGGTACCAAGAGCTGTGAAACCAGCTGCATGGACTTCAGCATTGCTTGGGTCTGTGCTCAAGGTTGGGCAGAGGTGCAGAGCCTGCCCTGGTGCTCATGGTGTTGGGCTGACTTGGCTGTTCCCTCCTGGCTTTACTTCAGTAAAACTGCCTCATGCATTCTCCCCTTTGTACATCCACACCTCTGGTGGCAGCGTAGGCATGGCGTTGGAGCAAGTGCTAGGAACAGACAGCTGCCAATGTTCACAGAGCCTTCGCAAACCTAGACATTATTGTCTCCTTAGAGTTGGATTTGAACAGGGAATAATAATTTGAGATGCTTCTGCCACCATAGTTTCCTTTGGCTGTAGATACTTATTTCTGTAGGCAAGGGCCCATCCTAATTTATGATACCCCTTTCGGTAGCTGTCGCTGAACTCTTTTATAGTAATATTAATGAATAAATATGAAACCATTTGTAGTTGTCTAGAAGACTCCATACTATCCCAGTGGACAGTGATATAGTGCCAGATTCGTATCCCAAGACTGCAGTAATTTAATTAACTTCTGCATTGTAGCTCTCCCCCTGGGGGAACAGAAACAAAATACACATAGTAGAAAACAGCATAGCATGAACTTCTGCTATGAAATCCATTAACCTGCTAACCTGACCTCTATTCTCTGGACAAGTTTCCTGTTGAAGATTAAATCAAGTTTATGTTTTCACAAGTTATTTAAAAGGAACTCCAGTGCTCTATTTCCAGTTTATTTTAAAAGTGCATAAAGCTTCAGAATTAGGACAGAGTTAACAAATCTTTTCCTCGAGCGCAGAGGAACATTTTTGTCACAAGAATAAAGCACATCTCTTTAAAGACTAATTTTCAAGCATGAAGAAGGAATTTCTGCCCCAGGAAACTGAGGATCATCAGAAATCTTCCCCAGTTGTAAATTAAATTTTCAGCTTTGCCTTTCTCTAATGTAATCACCCTTAAAGCACTTAAAGAAGGAGAGATTAATTAAACCCAATAATTAAACAAGAAAACCCCTGTAGCTTATTACCAACAAAAGCTGATTATTACCCAGAATATACAGGTCATCCCACGAGAGAGAATGGAAAGAAAATGTTGGTTGATATTCAAGGATCCCTTGCTGCAAGCTCAGGAGTGATACATCCCAACTAGAAGGAAGTGCTGCAGGAGGGCCGGGAGACCTCCTTGGATGGATAAGGAGCTGCTGAGGAAAATTCAAAGTTAAAAAGAGGCTTATAAAAGGTGGAAGCAGGGACAGGTGGCCTGGGAAGAATACGAGGGTGTTGTTCAGAAAGCTAGAGACCAGGCTAGGAAAGCTAAGGCCCAGTTAGAATTAAACTTGGCTGGGGATGTTAAGGATAACAGAAAGGGATTCTATAGTTACATTGCAAATAAAAGGCTAGGGACAATGTGGGCGCTCTCCAGAAGCTATCAGGAGAACTGACTACCCTGGATTTGTAGAAGGCTGAAGTTCTTAATGACTTATTTGCCTCACTCTTCACTGGAAAATGTTCTGACCATACCACCCAAGTGTTGGAAGGCAGACGCAGGGACTGTGAGGATGAAGACTGTAGGCCCACTGTAGGAGAGGATCTGGTTTGAGACTATCTTAGGAGCCTGAATGTATGCAAGTATATGGGACCTGATGAAATCCATCCGTGTGTCCTGAAGAGCCCCACAAATGAAGTTGCTAAGCCACTGTTCACCATATTTGAAAAATCACAGCAGTCAGGTGAAGTTCCTGATGACTGGAAAAAGAGAAATATAACCCCCATTTTCAAGAAGGGGAAAATGGATGAGCCGAGGAACTACAGACCAGTCAGCCTCACCTCTGACCAATTTAGTGGCCTTCTATGATGGGGCTATGGAACTGATGGTCAGGAGTAGGGCAGTTAATGTCATCTACCTGGATTTGTGCAAAACATTTGACACTGTCTCACATGACATCCTTATCTCTAAGTTAGAGAGGCGTCAATTTGATAGGTGGACACTTGGTGGATAAAGAACTGGCTAGATGGCTGCACACAAGCAGTTGTGCTCATCGATCAGTGTCCAGGTGGAGGCCAGTAACGAGTGGTGTTCCTCAGGGATAGGTGTTGGGACCGGTCTTGTTCAACATCTTTGTCGATGACATGGACAGTGGACAGTGAGATTGAGTGCGCCCTCAGCAAGTTTGCTGATGACACCAAGCAGTGTGGTTCGGTTGACACATTGGAGGGAAGGAATGCCATCCAGAGGGACCTTGACACACTTGTGAGGTGGGCTGATGCCAACCTGATGAAGTTTAACCATGCCAAGTGCAAGGTCCTACGCCTGGGTCGAAGCAATCCCAGGCACAGATACAGGTTGGGAGGAGATGAGAATCAAAGCAGCCCTGCAGAGAAGGGCTTGGGGGCATTGGTCAATGAAAAAAATGAACATGAGCCAGCAGTGTGCTCTTGCAGCCCAGGAAGCCAACCATATCCTGGGCTGCATCAAAAGGAGCGTGACCAGCAGGTAGAGGGAGGTGATCTTGTCCCTCTACTCTGCTCTTATGAGAGCTCACTTGGAGTATTGTGTGCAGTTCTGGTGTCCTCAACAGAAAAGCACCATGGAACTGTTGGAAGAAGTCCAGAGGAGGGCCACGAGGATGATGAGGGGACTGGAGCACCTTCCTTATGAAGATAGGCTGAGAAAGTTGGGGCTGTTCAGCCTGGAGAAGAGAAGGCTGCGTGGAGACCTCATAGCAGCCTTCCAATATCTGAAGGGGGCTTATAGGGATGCTGGGGAGAGACTCTTCATGAGGGACTGTAGTGAGAGGACAAGGGGTAATGGGTTCAAACTTAAACAGAGGAAGTCTAGATTGAGAAATTCTTTCCTGTAAGGGTGGTGAGGCAGTGGAATGGGTTGCCCAGGGAAGTTGTGAATGCTCCATTGCTAGCAGTGTTCAAGGCCGGGTTGGACATAGCCTTGGGTGTCATGGTTTAGTGTGAGGTGTTCCTGCCCAGAGCAGGGGGTTGGAACTAGATAATTTTGAGGTCCTTTCCAACCGTAACTATTCTATGATTCTAGGAACACGTGGCAGATACTTGTAGCAGAGCTTAAGACTGCTAATATGTGCTCAGATAGTTGTGCTGGTTGTGGGGAGACCTATGGAGAGTTCCCAACGAGAGGTGCACTTCCTGAGCTGGCTTCCTTGGGAAGTGTGCCAGATGCGCACCTTGGAAGACAGAGGTTGCCCCTAAGGTGTGTATTCTGAGATGTTCTTAATTTTGGAGTTTATGGTGGATATAGAAGCTGTGATTAATTCTGTCTACAGAGTGGTTTATCCAGTGGACAGCCAAATGTGCTGTATTACAGAAAACTTCTTACAGATTACATAGTTATACCTAGCAAATCCTGTGCTTCTATCCCAGATTGGTTTTTTTTTTTTTCCATTTATTAAAGAATACTAGAATCATAGAATAGTTAGGGTTGAAAAGGACTTTCTAGTTGGAAAGAATCATCTAGTTTCAATCCCCCTGCATGGGGAGGGGCATCTCCCACTAAACCATGCCACCCAACGCTCTGTCCAACTTTGCCTTGAACACCGCCAGCGATGGAGCATTCACAGCTTCCCTGGGCAACCCATTCCAGTGCCTCACCACCCTTACAGG